>JASDQU010737046.1:202672-220176 GCA_032191745.1 Picea mariana | reverse complement strand
CAATGACAACATGATCCAACCTTACTATTAGAACCTTAAATAGCCATTATAGAGATGCATACACATAGACATAGAGACATATACAAGTAATGAGAGCCAAAAGAAGAGTCCTTTTATTATATGATAGACAATACAACACAATTACATATATCCTCTCCCATGAATATATATGATTCATCATGTGCTTATCTATTTATACTTCTAACAGGTAGTTGTAACTGCTTAACTGCCTGGGTCGGTCGATTAGCAGAGACTCCAACCGACTTCTACTTCTAACTACGTTGGTTGACCAACAAGTTCTAAGTTGACCGTGGAGTTAAGTTGATGGGGTCAATTAGCCCCTAAAACACCACATCAACACCCATGTGTCATGCCACATCATCCAAGTCGACACCTCAAGATGACGTGTCATGTCACATCAACATCCATGTTCCATGCCATGCCAGTAGTTGCCACGTCATCCAATAGGGATGGTCGATGGCCGACGGTCGGGTCAACCGAGTTAGAGAAGTGTTTTCGTCAATCGTCGGGGATCTTGTATCATCGATGGGCCAACGACCAGGCGTTGGTCAAATTGGTAAGAAATTTCATTCTCCAATGAATATCGTCGACGATCGATAGTCGAGTTGGTCGGTTTATAGTTGTGTGCAAATTGGTCCTCGAGGAGTTAGGATGATGGTCGATGGTTGGGTCAACAGGTTGGGGAAAGTGGTGTGCATGCCAAAGGAGAATGTCGATCATCGATGGTCGATGGAGTGAAGATCAATGACTCATATTTATGGTGATTTGAGATCAACGACTCATATTTAAAGGGTTGTTACAGTAGTAAAACAATCAATTTATGCAAATTTTTTGTGATTTTTGAAGGTCATTAACTTGTAGGGCATTTTTTAGGCATTAAACGATGTTTTTATTCAATCAAAACCCATGAAAATGGAGTGTGTCAAGGTACACTCTATATCTGAAGCTCAAATAAAATATCTCAAGGAGAGCTTTCCAATGAGCTAAATTGTTCGCAAAAGAAAACTCGTATGAGAAAGTTACAGCCAAAACAGTAAGGACAAAATTTTGGCATAAATTTACTTCCAAAGGGCATAACTCCTTGCTCAGAAGTCCATTTGGGGTACAAGAGTAGTCGATGGAAATATTATGACCCGTAGAAGCCATAATTGGAGCCAAAATGGGGTTATGGGTACCTAAAAATGTGTTGGGACTGAATGAAGACACTTGTAGCATGCGGGGATAAATTGGGTAAAACCATCTAAACTTCTCCAGACCATAACTTTCATCTCGAAGCTTGGATTTGAGCCAATGAACAGTAAAAGACATATTTTCACCTAGAATTTTGATTTAGGCAATGAAATTTTCCAGAAATTAATAAAGAGATTTATGTAGAAGTAAAAGAGTGGAAATTGCAGCATGTAAATGCTATAACTTTTTGCTCAGAACTCAGATTGAGGCATGAGTACAGTCATTGGAAATATTTTTTAGAAATGAATGTATCAAGGGAATAAAAATTTGAATTGGTGAAATGTGTCCTTCATAAATTGATGAATAAATAACTTATATTCTTATGGAGGAAATGTTTTGTGATATGCATGTTCTAACAACAACTATTGCATGCACATTTCTTGTAGAATTAGAGGTACAAGAAGGAAAATTTGGTTCTTATATGAGGACTGGAGTTATGGAAGATGCTCAGGGATATTACATCCATGAGGAAGAGATCAAAGGTCTGCATGTTATCATGGGGAATGTTGAGACAGAGTCAAATGGAAGAAGAGATAGGTAGGAGCCTGTCACTATGAGAAGCCTTCATAGGGAAGTGCAGAGATATAGATATGATAATGAAAGGATTGTGAAGGATCAAGAGGAGATACTTCAAAGTTCGAATATGTTGCATAAGAAAGTAAACAAGGACTCCGACACCAAGCAAGAAACAAGTGTCAGCATCTATATCCCATAACAAAAGGGATGATCATGGAAATGATAGGTAGTCAAGAAGCAGGAGTAGACACCATCATTCTCCAAATAAATCCACCAGAAGAACTTATGCAAGTTTAGGGCTAGGGAGAAACCCAAGTGTGTCTCATGTTAGGAGGAAAAGAAGAAGACCTGAGGGAGACATATTGCAAGGTGAGCTTAGGAAGATCAAGCCACCAAATTTCAATGGTGAGCATAAGAAGGGAGAATAGGTCGAGGCTTGGATTTTGAAAATGAAGAAATATTTCCAGCTGCATGATTACCCCTCCCGGGTAGAAGCTATAATTTCCCCTACCATTTGCAAGGAAAGGAAACCATGTGGTGGGATCATCTTAAGCAAGCCAAGAACCTTGATTATAAGAGGATCTCATGGAGGCAGTTCAAAGGATATTTTCAAGAGAAATATTTGTCCTAGCATTACTATGAAAGGAAGATGAAAGAGTTCTTTGAACTCAAGTTGGGAACCATGACAATGGAGGAATATTAGAAGATGTTCTTCGAATTTTTGAAGTATGCTGACTTCATCAAGGATGAGAAAGTTAAAATCCAAAGGTTCCCAAGTGGGTTACCCTCCTTCTACAGTGACAAGATTCAATATGATAACCCCAAAACTTTGGAAGAAGCCATAAGCAGAGAAAGACATATTTATGAGAAAAGAAGAGGAAGACTAGTTTTCCAAAAGGCTTGGAATGACAAGATGAAGGGGGAAAGGATCAAAGGAAAAAATGTTTTAAACTTCCCTTTTTCAAGAAAAACACTCAAGAAAATAAACAAGGAAAGTCAACCCAAAATGAACATAAAACTACAGATTCATTCGGGAAAAGGCCAAGGAAATGACCTGTATAATGATGGGGATGTGAGGGAAACCATCTATATAGGGACAACCCTCACAAAGGAGAAATAATGAGGACTTTCCACAAAATTCAGGAGGCTGAAACAATGGAAGACATGGGAGGAAACATGCCAAGGATTTATGCATCCTTGGACAATAAGCAAACAAAGTATTAATCTCCCATGCTTGAAGTGGAAGGTAATATTGATAACCAACCCATAACAATTTTAATTGATTTTGGAGCTATCCATAGTTACATAAAAACTAACATTGTTGAAATATTTCACTTGCAAAGAAGTAAGCATAAGAAATCTTGGTTAGTTCAGTTAGCCACAGGGGCTAAGAGGAAAATCAATGAGTTGGTTAAAGATTGTCCAATAGACATGAATGGACTCAACACAGAGGTATATGTAAACATCATACCATTGGGTTCATATGATTGTCTAATTGGCATGGATTGGTTGGAAAAACACCATGATGTCCTAGATTGTTACAAAAGACAATCACATGTCTTCATGAAGAAGGGAAGCAAGGTAAGATTCAAGGAATTATAAGAGTTGTAGTTGTCAGAGGGATTTCAACTATTCAGTTGAAAAAGAGCTTTATAAAGGGATGTCAGATTTTTGTAGCCCATATGGAAGAGGCAACCAAAGATAAAGTGTCAAGCATTGAAGATCATCTAGGCTTGAGGGATTTTGAAGATGTTTTTAGGGAAATCCCAGGATTTCCACCAAAAAGAGACATTGATTTCTATATCAATTTGGTGCCAGGAGCTGCCCCAGTGTCCAAGATACCTTACAGAATGGGCACACCGAAATTGAAACAGTTGTGGATGTAGTTTGAAGAATTCTTGAAGAAGGGGTATATATGCCCAAGTGTGTCACCTTAGGGAGCCCCAGTTCATTTTGTGAAGAAGAAATATGGAACCTTAAGGTTGTGTATTGATTTCAAATAGCTGAATACGATCAATATAAAGAAAAAAATATCCTTTTTTGAGAATTGATGATTTGTTTGATTAGCTGAAAGGTGCAAGAATCATTTCCAATATTTACTTGAGATCAGGATATCATCAAGTAAGGATAAAGGAAAAGGACATCAACAATACAACATTCAGAACCAGATATGGGCATTATGAATTCACTATAGTGCCATTTGGACTATAAAATGCCCCAATATTTTTTATGTGCTTGATGAATGGAGTGTTCATGGATTACCTGGAAAAGTTTGTGAACTTGTTCCTAGATGATATACCTATCTGCTATAAGTCAGAAGAGGAACATGAGAAACATTTAAGAATGGTGTTGTATGTTTTAAGAGACCATAGATTATATGCTAAGCTAAGTAAGTGCATCTTTTACCAAGAGAAGATTCACTACTTGGGGCATATAATTCCAGTTGAAGGGATAACAGTGGATCCTCAAAAGATAGAGGCCATTAGAGGATGGCCAATGCCAAAGAATGTCATAGAGGTCAGATCATTCATGGGTCTTTCCATTTATTACTGAAGATTCATAAAAGGATTCTCAAATATTGCAAGTCCAATCACTTCTTTGAAAAAGCATGGAGTGAAGTTTGAATGGAATTCCAAGTGTGAAGAGAGATTTCAACAATTGAAGGAAATATTGACAACCTCGTCAATATTGAAGATTGCAGATCCAGATGAAAATTTTGTTGTGTGCACTTATGCATCTAAGGAAGGGCTTGATGGAATTTTCAGTTAAAAGGATCATGTGGTATGTTATGAGTCCAAAAAACTAAAAGAGCAAGAAATAAATTATTCTACCCATGATCTAGTGTTAGTAGCAATTGTACATGCATTAAAAATGTGGAGACATTACCTCATGGGTAAGAAATTTGAGCTAAGAATAGACTAGTATGGTCTGAAACATTTGTTTGGACAACCAACACTAAATTCCAGACAAACTAGATGGCTTGATTCCTTAGCAAATATGATTTTGAAATTAAGCATATAAAGGGAAAATAGAATCAAGTGGCTAATGCACTCAACAAGAGAGCTATGAAGTGCATGTTGCATCCATTAACATATACAAAACTGACCTCAAAAATAAAATCATTGCAACAAAAAATTCGGCAGATCAACATTATGTGAAAATATTATAAATATTACAACAAGGTAATTTTCTACACAAATTTAAATATTATGAGATAAAAGAATATGGAATTATCATGTACAAAGGCAATGTATATGTGTCGAATTCCATTGAGATGAAAAATGCAGTGTTGAAGGAAATGCACAATGTGTCATATGATGGGCACCCAGGATATCAGAAGACAATTGAAGTTGTAAGGATCCAATATTTTTTTCCAGGAATGAAGAAAGAAGTGGCTAATTACATAGCCAAATGTCTAGAATGCCAAAAAGTGAAGACATAGCATAGACACCCAATAGGTTTTCTACAACCATTGCCCATTCTAGAATGGAAGTGGGAAGTTGTCATGGTTGATTTTATTATGAAGTTGCCCAAAACAGTGAAGCAACATGATTCCATCATGGTAATGGTGGATAAATTGACTAAGGCAATGCATTTTATTCCAGTAAAGAATACACACAAGGCAACAAATATTGCAAAAATATATATGAAAGAAGTCGTTAGGCTACATGGGGTGCCCAAGAAAATAGTTTCAAATAAAGATTAAAAGTTTAATTCCAACTTTTGGAAAGGTTTGTTCAAGGGATTTGGGGAAAATTTAAATCTGAGTACAACGTATCACCCATAGTCAGATGGGAAAATAAAGAGGACCAACAGAATAATTGAGGATATGCTCATAATGTATGTGATGGATCAACAATCAAAGTGGGAAGATTATATTCATTTAGCCGAGTTTTCTTACAATAATGGGTATCAAGCCTCATTAAAAATGTGTCTATTTGAATCATTGTATGGAAGGAAGTGTAACACACCAGTGAGTTGGGATAATCCAGCAGAAAAAACATTTGTTGGGCCAGAATTGTTAAAGGAAATGGAATAGCAGATGACAAAGATTAAGCAGAATTTAAAGGCTACCATGATAGGCATAAGATTTATGCAGATAAGAATATAGTGTTTAGATATTTTAAAGTGGGAGAACACGTGTTCTTAAAAGTGAAGGAAAAAAGAAGTTTGTTAAGATTAGGAAGTTTCCCAAAGTTGGAACAAGATATTGTGGACCTTTTGAGATATTAGAAAAGATAGGGTCAGTTTCATACATGATAGCATTTACTGCATCCATGACACTGCAAAATATATTTCATGTGTCATTACTAAAGAAATATGTGCCTGACCCTAACCACATAATTGATTGGACTGTAATCCAGGTGGAGCACGAAGGGGATTTTTGGGTAGAACCAGTATGCATCCTGGACTGGAAAGTCAAATTGCTCAAGATCAAAGCCATAGGGTTGATAAAGTTTCAATGGACCTACTATGGTCTTGAATATGCTACATGGGAGCATGAAGAAAAAATGCAAGAATAATATCTGTAATTTTTTGACAATTTTGAATAAAACAGAATGCAAGGCTCCATTTTCAGCAGCTAGAGTTCCAGAACCACATCTCATAGTCCTATCCAACTACATTGGGGACCTCGATAAAAGAATGGTTGATTTGGTGGTTTAGCCCTGATAAATGGATGGTACATCCCTTGGGCTATCCTTGATAAACAAATGTTCCATTCCTTGGGTCAACGAGTTGAGAGAAATAAGAGATTATGGTTGGAACTACTATTGGAGTTGTGAAATTGTAGAATTTATTTTTTAAGTATTTTGATGTAAATTTGCATATATGTATATCAGCAGGGTATGTACTGAGGATGATGCACAATTTCAGGGGAGGGGGAATGTAACATCCCCACTATAATCCCCAGTTTAATTAATTCTTGATGTAGATCTAATATGTGGCTACGACCAAGCAATGTAATATGAAAATTGTATTTCTATTTTTTAATAATAAAATGTGATGCCCACTACTAAGGGGACATTGACAAATATGGGGGATGATTTAATCCACAAGAGAGGGGAGTGTCTATGATAATGCCTAAGAGGGGGTCCAAGGGGTAATTATCCATGTATATTAAATTCAACCCATTTTTCCTAAATTTGTTATTTGTATATGATCCTTCTAAATTCGGATTGAGTGTTCCCAAAGACAATCATTGAATACATGTAAGAGGGTAGGTGTGAGTAGTCATATCCCATAGTTATTGGGAACATGGGGAATGAGTACAATAAGCTTGGGGAAGTGTGTGAGTCAAGCAAGCACCAAATAAAATGGAGGAAATTTGTATGGGTTGGGACAATAGTTTTAAATAGTTAAGTTTTTCTGCATGAGAACAAGGAGGGAGCAAGAAAGAGATCTTGGAGTTAGTGCAACCATGGAGGGAAATTTTTAGAGCAAGCTGGAGCATATTGGAGCATATTTTGAGATGGAAACTGAAGAGTCATATTTTCAGGCTCGAAGAGTGAACACTTGGGCTACTTGCACTAAAACAATAAGTGTTTGTTGTTGTTTGTTGGTAGTTTTTATAGCAATGAGTCCCCTTGAGTTCCTGACCGAGATATTCCTAGCTACCTATGCCAAAGAGACCCTGATAAACGAATGGGATGATCGAGGGACTAAGCTCAGTGAAGGGGTATATTCCTTGGGTCAGACAAGTCAAGAGGAAGAGAGCTGGTGCAAAATTAGGAAAGTTGTAGGAAGTTACTAGTGGTTGTGAGTTTTATGAGTTGTGAGTGGATTGATATATACCACCCTCTTTTTTGGATTACTAGCCTCAGCTCAAAGGCTGACTAGTTGTTGAGATTTGGAACAACCAGTCTATGGTTGGGTGGAAAGTCTATCCCAAGCAGCTAGTTGCACAACAAATTTAAAAGATAAGTGTTTTATCTTGTTGCTATGTTCTTTTACATGTGTTATTATTGTGCATGATCTCTATGTATTTGTGAATGAATTTACATGATGTTGTGTTGATTTATTAAGGCACATTCACATCTATTTTAGTATGTTGTATATGCATCAATTTAATGGTAGCAAACAATAGCTAAATCTGGTTTTAATTCATAGCTGGAAGCTATATGAATTTAATTAGTTAGTAGTTTTTTTTTTTTATGAGTATTCTGCAACATAATGTCACTCGGTTTGGATGGGGGATGTTACATGAGACCACTTACTCAAGAAATCGATTCATATTCAAAACCTTAGCCAAGAGAATCCATGAAATTTGTAAAGCAATCCACAAGCCACCATCCTTAATAAGTTTCTCTAGTTATTCATCCATAGAAAATATAGAGAATAAGAAGTAAATAAGTAATGTTATCCAAAAGTTTTGGCAACGTTTCACAAATGATAACTACTCTATTTACATGAGAGATCTAGCACCCTTCTCATTAAAATAACAATATTTTCCCATCTTTAAACCCTAAGAAAATACAAAAATACCTTTATCTTTTTACAAGCCCTAGAGATGAGGTCATAATACATAAAATGTCCATGACAAAAGAGTGAATGAGTAAAAATACCCCCAAAGATGCTCCCAATTTGAAGTAAAATTATCTAATGCTAAGTTTTCCTCCATAAATACATGATCAAAGTCACACATGTGGCACATGTGGTCTTCCAAGAGTGGACGAGTCACTCAAATGATGTCAAAATTCATGTGTAGGGGCTCCAAAGTGAAACATTCCCTCCAAAGGGTGCAATATTTCATCCTCTAAGTGCAAAATCATCTCCAAAATGTGCAACATCCCCTCAAAAAGGTTCCACATCCTACCTAAATGGTGCTAGGTCATATCTACAAGGTGTGATGTCCTCAAAGAATCCCAACGACCTCCATAAGAAGTGAAACTACCTCCATCAATTATACAAGGGGCCTTCTCAAATTCCTTTGAAGGACCAAGGTTCAATCAAAGTCATATCCATGCAAAGTACATCATCCAAAGAGGGGTTCAAAAGACCCAATGTAACTATCAATATGGAGGTATGTACACAAGTCCAATGCAAAATAAGAAGTGAGTCATGTCAAATGTAAATGCCATTTGGTAGATCACATTAAGCATCATCTTCAAAATTCACAATAACTCATTGAATTCATACAATTTGTCAAGTTTAGGTGTGGGAGGGTCATCATTAGTCCCTATTACATGTGTTAGTACCCAATAAGAGAAGTATTTCCCAAGAAACCCATCACAGATCATGTGTAATGATATATGGCATGGATTGGGGTTTGACTTCATGAGTTGTATTGCATAGTCATGTGAGTTTATGTAATATATTCATCCACATGAACGCCTTTGTAATGATGGAGCACTTATACATTGAAATTCCATTTCCTCAACATTGTGTCTTTCCAAACCCCCTTTTTCCTTTTTCTTTATTCATTAAACATTTTATGGATTTTGACTTTTTCTTTACTTTATTTAGTTCTTTTTTAGGTATGCATTCATCACATAGGACTTGTGGTGATGGCCTCATAGAGAGGGGATATTTCTCATGATTTGTTTTCTTTGGTTTTTTGATATTCCTTTTCTTTTCATTTTGATTTTTTACATATTTATCTTTTCTTTCTTTTATATTTAGCTGCACCAAACTTTAGCATTCAATCTCCTTCTTCTCGTGGGATTATGAAGCATGAACCTTTTGTGTGACATGAAAACCAACCCATGAACAGGAAAATGAAATCAGGAAATATGGATAGTGTTATGTATGGATTGAGACATGAATATGCTAACCCTCTCAAAGCCCCCTAGTAGTACAACTCTACCCCAGAGTGACAACACTTATGTAGGAGATGATGATGACCACCAAGGTGAAACAAAGCAAAAGACACAAATATAGAGCATCATACTCCATTATCTAACTCAAACCATGGTCACTACTTTCATGTCAAATAAACAAGGCATTAACACTTAATATGACACAATGAAATAAGGTACCTCGTGTATGTCAATCACCATAGTCATCAGATGAGAGTGAGATAAGAAAATGTGGGAAGAATCATTGGTCAACTTTCTATGGATAATCATGGATCTCATCTACGGTTTTTTTTTTCTATGATATGAATCATAGGAGAAAAAATCTCCTCTAGTTACCCCTAGATGTGAGGGGGTAGCATCTTGCTCCAACATGGGGACATGTGTTGACCATAAATCACATGAGAACCTCAACAACCTCTCGAACTCCAAGACTTGCACTCTGCATCAATATAAAAAAATCATGCTACATATCGCCATAAAACCATTAAAAACAAAATGGTATGGGGATACAATCCCCATGGTATATGGAAAATATAAACAGAATTCATCAAAATTATGTTATACATATACAATTTTATTAATTTATTTATTAGACAAGACTAAATCAAAATGAAACTAACTATAAATGCATAAATTCAATTGATAACTAAAAACTAAAGTCCATATGAGCTTTTATGTCCCTGGTGATGGGAAGATTTTTCACTCGAAACGTTGGACGTTTCGAAACCTCATACACAGTTTATATCCAAAAACATTCTCCAACATAAAAACAAGTAAGAAAGGAAGCACAACCAAGACACATAAAGGAAACACACAACATAACCTACAATTGTTAACTATACAATTAACAAATCAAGTGTCGGTTGCAAAGTAAATCTTGACAAGATTTCCATTAACCAACAAAGGCAAATTCTCTCCATCAAGGCTAGCTAGGTATAAATAATTAACTCCATCATTTCTCCCAATTTCATAAGGACTGAGCCAAAGACCATCAAACTTCTTGTGCATACCAATATTTTTCTTTCTTTTATTCCACATGAGTACAAAATATCTCTCTCTTTGTGATATATTTGTCTTGCTTTATGATCAAATGTTCCTTTGATTTTATCTTTATTTCTCACCATTTGATCAAAAAAATTTCTTCTAGATTCATCCAACTCTACAAGAAGATCAATTATTCCTTGTAAAGCTTCCTGATATGTTGTGAAATTTTGCATAAGATGAAATACGAGAATATAGAGGTTAATAGGAATTTTTTCTTCCATTCCATACACTAATTCAAAATGTCTTTTTCCAATGGAATTCTTAGTCATGATACAATTTTCCCATAGTGCATATTTGGTTGTTCTATCTCAATTCTTTTTACTATCATCCATAGTCTTCTTAATGATATTCATGAGGTTCTTATTACTATATTAAACCAATCCATTCTCTTATGGGTAATAATTAGAATAATGAAACAACACAATTCCATAGTTGAAGCAAAAATTTTCTATAGCCAATGAACTAAAATCCTTTGCATTGTTAGTGATGATTTTGCCTGGGGCACCAAATCTTGTGATTATTTTATCTTCAAGGAAATTCATCACAACTTCTTTAGTTGCCTTCTTTGTTGGTATGGCCTCTACCCACCTAGTGAAATAGTTTGTGGCATTCATGACCCATTGGTATCCATTATTAAAATTCTCTTTAAAATCATCAATAAATTCCAAAACCCATTGTTCAAAAGGTGCTTCAACAATGAATAGTTTCAAAGGTAAAGCAAGCAATCATTATTTCCTTTAGAAGAAATGGCATGGTTGACAACACCTAACATAACAATGAGTATCAATGAACAATGAGTAACCTACCCTCAATATTTTATGTGTAGTAGTACAGGTTGCAAAGTGATCCCCGCAACATCTTGAATGGAATTCCTCAACTAAATTTTGGGCTTCTTCCTTGTTGACACTTCTAAGGATTATCCCATTAGGGTTTCTCCAACCAATACTATCCTGGGTCAAAAAAAATATCATGGATTTTAATCTCAAAGATCTTTTGTTATGATCAACAAAGTGGTTAAGACATGATATATTCTACAAGTAACAAATGATATCTGAATACCACTCATAATTTTCCATTTCACCCAAGACAACATTCACTTGATCATTTTCACCTAATTCCAAGGCTTTCATATTTCCCTCTATTATCATCTTAGCTAAATCTTGCCCCTTTATAATTTTAGTTGGTTTAATGTCAAGGTCATACTCTTGAATCTTTGACACTTGTTTTCTCCTATTCCTAAGACAATCTTGTTGAGTTAGTACATCTTTAATGGTTGGGTATGGGACATAGGCTATGATCTTGTTGTACTTGGCGACATAAATCCTAAAATGTTTCAACAATTGTACCGGGGCATAATCTTGTTTTTTAGTGATAGTGTACTTAAATTGAGCATCCCTAAGGGTTTTACTCATGAAAGCAATAGCTTGCTCATTATTATCCTTATTCTTTTGCAAAACACACTACAATGGTATCTTCAAATGTAAATGAGAAAATGGTAAAGTATTGAGAATAATTAGGGATAACAAGGACCAGTTTTGTTGTGATGACTTATTTAATGTCTTTGAATTATTTCTTACCATGATCATCCCATTTGAATAAAGCATATTTCTTCAATAAAGCATTCATTGGCTTAATTATTTCAGCAAAATTTGGAATGAATCTTCTTATAAAGTTCATCTTATTGAAGAATGATTGTAAATACTTATTATTATCTGGGAAAGGGATTTTCCCAATGGATTCAACTCTCATTGGATCAATATAGATACCATATTTAGAAAAAATGATACCCATCAATTTCCCTTGGTCTACACCAAATGTTGACTTCTTGGGATTCAGTGAAATTCCATACTTCCTACATTGCTCAAACACTTTTTTCAGACAATGGACATGTGCATTTATTTCCTTAGACACAATGGCTAAATCATCTTGGTAAATATCGATTATATTTTCTACCAACTTTCGGAAACCAAAGTCCATTTCCCTTTGAAAGATTGATCCAACGTTCAAAAGACCAAAGGGCATTCTCAAGTACTCGTAGGTTCCCCAATGGGTGGTAAAAGTTGTCTTAAGTTGGTATTCTTATTTAACCAAAAATTATACTAAGAAAGAATCCAACATAGATAGCATTCCATCCATGATAACTCTTTGCAACAATTTTTCCATATTAGAGAAAGGATAATTTTCTTTGAGGGAAAGTTGATTAAGGTTTCTAAATTCAACACATAATTGGATATCACCTTTCTTATTTCTAACTACCACAAGTTTGGATACCTAAGAGTGTAGTGTTTCCCACTACTAAAACCAACAATTAATTTTTTTTTCTGATACCAACTAACTCAAATGCATGCATGCTAAAAACGACCATACCGCTAACAACATTTTAAAACAAGAATGCAACTAAAATTAGCATTCGCGCAACAACATTCAAATGCTCCTAACTCAAATTTTATTTACAACAAATAAATCCCATGATCTAATGCAAGATATTGAGGATTTAAATGCATTAACAACATTATGAATGTAGCCAATTATACAAAACACAACATCATATAATTTACTCAAGAACAGAGTATATACACAACAAATAAAACTCATAAAAATTAATATTATAACATAGATAAACACTTATATTTTATCAACAACATGAAATTGGTTGTAGGGGATAGACGTTCCACCCAACCATAGAATTGCTACTCCAAATCTCAGCAGAAAATCACTCTCGAGATGAGGCTACGAATCCACAAGAAAGGGTGTATATTTTCCACTCTCAACAAACTAGTTTCCTACAACCATCCCAATCCACCAACTCTCTTCCCCACAACCTACACAACCCAAGGAATGGGATCCCCTTCTCTATTACATAGTCCCCCAGGCTATCCCCCTTCTCTTTAGGGCTCCAACACAGGTTGGCTAGGAATCTCTCTTGTTGGGGACTTCAAGGAATTACAACTTCAATAGGAAACTCTCAACAAAAAAACATTTTCTCTACGCAATAGAACTCACTCTATAGGCATAAAAACCTTCTTCTTCATTCATTTTACAGCTCCCACAAGCTTCCCACAAAACCCACTATGACTATCTTCCAATTCCAACACTCAACGCCCTCTTGTTGTCCCAAAATATACATGTAAAAATTGCCCACAATAGCAATTAGAATCTCCCTTCTACCCAAGCATGTTGACTCTCACATTCCCGAATGTTGATTGTACTCAACCCCATACTCTCAATAACTATGGGAAGTGAATTTTCACCCAACTCCTTTGCATGTATTCATTGATTGGGGATTTGATACACTCAAAATGAAAATAGAGGGTTCATACAAAAATAATAATTTTAGAAAATGGCTTGGGATTTAAGACACATGAATAAAACCCCTTTAGACCCCTCTTCTCTTGTGGAAAATTATCCCCCATGACTCTATCCAATTTAAGACACATGAATAAAATCCCCTTAAACCCATCTTCTCTTGTGGAAACTTATCCCCCGTGAATCTACCCATGTCCATCTGCAGTCAACATTACATTTTATTTTATTAATTTTATATACAATGTTTACATATTACATCGCTTGGCCCACGACCATATATTATATTTACATTATACATCACTAAACTAGGGATTAAAAACATGGATGTTACAAAGAGGAATGCTTAATGGGAGCTATAATATTTGCTTCAAGCATCTTTTGTAGTTCCTTTTGGATCAAGGGGGATAACTTGGGATTAATGTTTCATTGATTTTGTCTAAAATGTTACACTCCTTCCTTTAGAGGAATGGTGTGTTGCATAATGGCTCATTTATAAGTCTTCAAATCATCATATGACTAGGTAAAGACATCCTTGTACTCACGGGTGAGATTCACAATATCTCTTCTTTCATCAAGTTCTTTCCTACTTTGATCATCCTAGGGATGGTATTTGAACTAACATTAACCTCAATGCCATATTCAGATTGATCAACTACATGTTTCCCTTTGTACATATCATGTCTATCAAAAAATTTCTCTAAGGTAACTACTCCTTCTAGGATTGAATTGTTTGGAAAATCTTCAATCTCTAATTCTTGACTTTCAACTTGCTAATTTACTTGGTCTTTTGAACATTCCTTCATACTATGTAGAAAATCAAGAATTTGGGGATCATCATTAAAAACATGCCAATGTTCAAGATTATTGAGAATAGATGGTCTAAAAATTAATTATATTGTACATTCATCATGGACCATTTCCGAACATGGTTGCAAAGTGGATGTTCCTATTGGCAATGTATTAGAAACAACATTTTTCTCTTTTGGAACGTAACTTTAATTTCAAAAGCGTCAAAGAGTTTTATGGTGTATAATAATGTGTTTCTATATCTTCTCAATCTTTCATTCTTAGCAGCAAACACTTTTTAAATTTTCTAGACAACAGGGTAAAAATCTCCAATTACCTTCAAACACTTAAGCTTCATATCTAGGGCTAAATCTAATCCCAAACACAAGGTTTCATACTCAAAAATGTTATTAGTACAATAAAACTCAAGCCTATAGGAGAATAATATGGGAATAGATTTAGGAGAAACAAAGACAATCCCAACACCAACTCCCAGCCTAGAATGGGCACCATCAAAATTCATAGTTCAAGTATCATCATGGCCCTCTTCCTCTTCTGGTGTTATTGAATTTGCAAAAACACACAAGTTTCCAAATCCTTCATCCATGCACATTAACTCATTCATAGGGTCTTTAGTATCTTCTACTTGGTATCACACAATGGGTTGTCTATAAAGAGTGACAAAGGCTCCCTTATAGGTTGGGATGGTTGCATAAGATATATCCATTTGAATTCTACCCCCAAAGTTGTATCCCATGTTCTAGATAATAAAATTCCCCAATTATCTGGCACATCTATGACTACAACATCCATTAAGAGAGAGAGATATGGATATGCAACTAAATGAACCTTCAAATACTTAATTAACCACAAACCTTGATTTCTCTTAAGTCAATACCACATATATTCCTATATGGCCTTGTGGTTTTCAAACCTAATTGGTTCATGACCTATAAAGACATCACATTTATGGAAGCCCTAGAATCTAACATATAATTATGAAGAAGGAGGTTATTTACTACCAAGGTGATAAATAAAGGTGCATTCCCTCCATTCTTTTTATCACCATTCATGGTTTGCAATACAATAGGAGGGTCCTTAGGTTCATCTTCAAAACTTAAGAATTTTCTTACCTTATCCATTTGTGAGGGTATCTTCATTACTTTAGTGAGAGGACCAAGAATAGTGACCTTTTCCAAAACATTTGTCACATCAACATTCCATTGCACATCATTATCCTTATGTGATGTTGATCAAGGAGAAGGATTAGTATGTGATGGTAAAGGGTATCTAGTCCACTTTATAGGAGGTGTTTCAGAGTCATTAGGTTGTTAAGCTTTAGGTTCTTTATTTCATCTAGTGTATTGCAAGTACTTCTTTTTCCTAAGCTTATTCTTAGACTCTTCATCCATGGAATTCAATATTTCCAACCTATCTATCCTAGTTGCATTGTCCATTTTCTAGTAGGTGGTTAAGAGTCATTAGTTTGTGAATCTTCAAGTGCTTTATGTATTCTAGTGTATTGAAAGTACTTCTCTTTCCTGAGCTTATTCTCAGACTCTTCATCCATGGCATTCAACATTTCCAACCTAGCTACCCTAGTGGCATCACAACTAGTTTTCTTAATTAGTTCCATTTTCTCACTTGTGATAGTATAAGTTTCCCTGGGTATGGTATATATAATATCCAAATATTCAACCAAATTCATGCATGCATAACCATTAGGGTTTTCATTTTTTTCATAGTCTTGTCTTAGGGGGAAATCCCATTCCCTATGTGACTCATTTCAAGGAAAACACCAAGGTATTCCTTCTAGGTTAATCATATTAGAATATGAAAGGGTATTAGGGACTCTTTGTTCGGTAGAAAGTCTATTTTTTTACCACCATTGGTTTCCTCTAGGTCGATAATTGTTATTGTATTGAGGTCTAGGAGGAAAATTTGGTGGTTGAACCCTTTCCCTTTTCAAGATAGTTATCCTATTTATGAGAGTGTATTGGGTTTGCATGATTCCATTTGTCATCGAATCAAGCTATTTATTTAAATCCATTATAGGATATTGAGCAAGATCATCATTTTTCATTTCCCTACACTTGGTCTCAACCTAATAGAATGGGGTGCATTAAAGGGTTCTACCTTGGAAGATAACATATTTTCTTTGATTTCACTAGACCATTCTTGAAATTCCTCTAGGATCTTTAGGAACTTGTGTCTTAGCATGAAACCAAATTTCCCATCAAAAGCATTGGTATTTTGTAAAAGGATGGCACCATACCTTGGATTAAGATCACAAGGGATTCGTTCTACCAATTTTCCAAACCTTTCATCAAATTCCCTTACAGTTTCATTATCCTTCTTTTTAATCTCATGGATTGGGTTGGAATTAATCTACCATATTTTCATAAAGGAATTATGGAAGGCTTACCAAGAATTAATGCTCTTTTCAGGAAGACAATTATACCATGATCTTTCATTTTCTTCTAGAGATATAGAAAATAATTTCATAACCACAACCTCATGTTCATTTGGAATGGGATTATGACCAAGATCACCGTAAAATGAGGACACGTGTTCTTTATTGGTAATGACATTGTTGAGAGAAAAATTAGGTAACCACTTATCAAATCTATTAGGAATACTATGAGGGTAACCTTAAATTTTGGACATGTCTAGGGTCTTGTAGTCATTTGTAACCCATGGTTGCAAATCCATTGGAGTTATTCATGGAGAATTAGTGAAAGAGTTCTTATCACATGAGAATTTGGAGGAACTCTTCTTCTATACACCTTTGGAGGATCAATGCAT
>JASDQU010737046.1:187788-197877 GCA_032191745.1 Picea mariana | reverse complement strand
CCAAGTTATTATCCAATGCAAAATGATCCCCAAACACTACAAATATGAAAATTACTAGTGGTTGTTGTAAAACTTATATAAAAGATAAAAATATTGTAGCAATAAATAAGTTATAACAACAATCAACTTTATCCCTTTGAATATGTATTAAGTATAAATTAGGGCTAAAACAATGGATAAAACTAGGGTTTAATCAACTAGCTAATTATGGAAATTAAAAGGTATGTAACAACCAAGAATACCAAGATGTCCATCCCTAATACGGTTGTAATATAAATCAGCAAGACAATTTATGGAAATAAAATGATTTTTTAGGTTAAGTACATGCACAAAAATCAAAATGTCTAGGGTTTAATATGGTTGAAAATGAATATAAGTTGTTATAAAACCCTATATTTACCCTAAAAAGGAAAAAAAAGAAGAAGGTGAAATTTGGATTTAATATTGACTAGATGGGAGAATATTGGTGCCTACTATTTTTTGGGGCATATGGGGTCAACTAAACACTCCCGTGGGAAGATTTAAGTAGAACTAGAGTGATAGTTAGGGTTGTCCACTACAAACCCTAACAAATCCACCTAGTGCCTTACAAATTCCAAGATACTCTAAGGGAAGATACTCCACTAGTAATATTCCAATGATTATGAAGAAGGGACTTGTTCAACAAAGACGCAAAGAGAGTGAACCATCACCACTAGAGAAGTACAAATACAATTAAAATCATTCATAAACAACATCTAATAGATCAAGTGAAACCACTCACTCAACAAATTGATTCATTTTCAAAACCCTAGTATAAAGCTACCATGAAATTTGTAAAGAAATCCACAAGACCATAACATGTACCCATATCATAATATTATAAGATGTATCCATATCATATATCATTTCTCATATTTTACCCATACCATATGGCACCACTTGCATTTTCCTTGTATCATATTTCATTGTACATATTTTTGCAGGGTTTTGAGTATTGTTTTTAAAAATGGTTTTGTATCAGTGTGAGGAATCATCATATAACATATGCCTAATTGAAAACCACCATGAAAGAGAATAATGGTATGTTAAACAACTGCAATTTGGGATAGCACAATCCATCCCCATCATAAATCAAAACTTCTACTTTATGCAAAATTACCTTGTGAAATTCATACATGAAATTAGAGAGAATTAATCCACTTCAATATTTGAAAATTTAACCATATGCTACCATTATCTAGACTACCAAACACTTCAAATGATTTTTTAAATGATTAACTTTGCTTGAATAATTTTGCAGTTGACATCTAGAGGAAGTGGAGGCAAGAAAAACTACTATTTGTGTTGGTGCACGGTTATAAGACCCTAGGTTCAAGTCGTTCAACCAATAAACCATTTACATACCAACCCTTTCGGCATCAACTACATTCAAGTGAAGTCTCACTAGAGGCATCTATTGGGGTTGCAGGAACCATGTTTCTGTAGGGATGAGGGGATGTGAGGATCTCAATATAGCTATTAGTACTTATTCACTATGCACGCAGTATCCTTATTTAACCCCCTTTTATTAGTTATTCTACTCTATGTGTAGTCTCCCTTGACTAACACATTATGAACTTCATCATAACAGTTGTGTGACCTTAATCCATCCCAGATTCATTCAGCGACATAACCTTTATCATTTAGAACAAATATAACCTGAATCACCACATAACCAATCTACTGAACTATTCATGATTATTGAACACCAATCAAATATTAATTAGATCTATACTAACATGCATAAAGATAACATCCAAGGGAAATCACATCAACACAACACATTCAGACACATGATTTTAACATGGTTCACCCAATCCTTGGGATAGTTCCACAATGATTGGCTTCTATATTAATCTTCATGTAGTAATCCCCTCAGGTCTGTGCATTGCTCTCAAGGATGATTTTAAAGATGGAAATTTATTTTAAAATGTAGAAAATTTGGCGAATCTTACTAATCCTTCATATGCCAACTATAAATGATTGGCGATATTTTTGTAAAAATATTCAAATTTCTAAGGATTTTATATAGTTTTTTTTAAATTTTGGTGATTTTTAGGGTAAAATAATTTTATCCTATAGAATTTGGGAGAATCATTTTTAAAATAACGAATCTCGTTTTTGGAAAACCCATGGAAATTATCCCATGAGTGAAATTTAGCCCCTAAAATCATCCCTGATTGTGCTTACAATAGGTACAACATATTATAATCCTCATTCTAGCCTAGTCGCTTCGTAGTGCAAGACTATCTTTGCAAAATCTCTCCAAAACATCAAGCATAGATTCTCAATCATAAGAAACCTAATCTCTCAGTCTCAGACTAAGCTCTTACTTTCAACAGCCTATTCTTCCCTGACCCATTACATATGTATACATAGACTTAGGGATCAAAACGCTAATTGCTTACCCCAAAACCCTAATAGGTACTAGTTGTTTTCCTACTTTTTCGCCAACATGTTTTTCCTACTTTTGTTCCTTCATGTTGATTTTCCTGCTTTTGTGCCATGATGCTTCTTTTATCCTGCTAACTGCGTCCTTCAACCTACGCCTTTCACACCGTGCCCTTTTCGCGCGCGTCGATCCTGCCTCTATGGTGCAACTCCAAAACTTCGTTCTTCTCCTCCAAAATGCCTGTCCAACATGCCCCCAACACTCACATGTGGATCGTCCCAAGCCACTTAAGATTTTTTCATATTCTCCTTGAATTCGTCAAAAACCTCCTTTGTTGTGTTGGTTTTCCCCTTGACCTTTGTTTCACTTACCAAAATTGTTTCTACTAAGTCTGCAATGATATGAGTCTTTTATTTCTCTTCTTCCACTACTTCTTTGATCTTGTGTTGCACTTCTACTATCTCTTTTGTGACCTATAAGGTTTCTTCCTGTAGCATCTCTATCTATTGCATGCGAGCTTGTTGCTCAACCCTCAGCTGGTTCATCTCAGAGTACAATATCTTACTTTCTTGCATTATCGTCAGGTTTTCGGCTAGTGGAAAACTATTGATGGTTTCCTTAATCTTCTGAGCCTTGCCTTGCGTAGTTTGAAGATTATGTTCGATACTCTGGAATTTTTCATCTTCCAACAGCCGATTCTAGAATTTTATGTTGTCCTCGTACCACTTAACACATTTTTCTTCCAAATTCTTTATACTCTCCATTTTTGTGCTTACTATTTTCTCCCTTTGGTATCTTTCCTCTGGTGGTGTGTTATCATTACTGCTTTTGAACCGTCATTTCTGCTTTTTAATATTGTTATCGATCTTTATCCTTCCTTGTCCATGAATTTTGTCTGGCTTACCCATTTGTTTACTGCACAAGCTTTACTTCTACACGTAATTTACTTCTTCTGCATGGATTCTTCTACCTGCGCAATGCTCACTTATATTGCACACTTACTCTTATTGTAACTTACTTGTTTTTTGTTGTTTTACCTTTTTTTGTCTTTTTCTTTTTCCCCTTTTTCTTTCTATTTCTTTTTCCACTTTTTCTTTCTCCTACTATAATACACTACTATATTACATTTGTTATTGTGCAGGTCAGACTAGTGCGCGAACGGTCGGTCGTCCCTATAGAGTTTCAACTGACTTCCATTCACCAATCCTCCCAAGACTTCACCATTCAATGTTTCTAGATGCACAACACATGCTTCTATCACATACTTGATCAAATATGGACTTAACCAATGCATCCTAAACTTCCTGGGGTGTTGCATGAACTTGTTATCGTAGAGAAACAATAAGTCTCCCACTTGAAACCTTTTTTGTTTAATATGCCTATCATGCCATGCTTTTTCTCTTTCCTTCTTGACTTGCTAATGAAATCCCGTGACAAATCGATCTTCCTGGAGTTGTAACAACTGTGAAAATATTTCCTCTACTGCACCAGAGTCCGAAAGATCATTAATCAATGCAACGTGCAAGCTTGGCACAATAAATTCCATTGGCATTACTGCTTCTTTCCCAGATACCAACCTAGAATGTGTCTGTCCTATCAACTTTTTGCTTGTAGTCCCATATTCCCATAATACTACAGGAATCCTTAAGTTCCAATCATCCCTTCCTACGTTGTAGGTCTTTTCATAGCATTTTCTGAAATTTTGTTGAATGCTTCTACTATCCCATTTTTCTAAGGGTGATATAGCGTGCTCATATGATGGTGAATTTGGAACTCCTCAATCAATATTGAAATCATCTTATTCAGGAAGTGTGTCCCTTGATCACTCAATAGAATGCGTGGGCCACCAAATATTGTAACGACATTCTCAAACATAAATCATGCAATAGTCTCTACGCTGCAGTCTATGACCGACACTGCTTCTTCCCATCTAGTTAAATACTTTGGTGTAGTAATGATACACCTAGCACATGATCTCCTAGTTGATTGATTGATCGGTTCAACAAAGTCTATTTCCCATTTATCAAAATATTGTAGTGTAACATTTGGATGTAAGGGCATCTCATCCCTTCTAGATGTCTTTCCAACCCTTTGACAAACATCACATACCTGGCAATATTCTTAAGCATCCTTGTGAAGTGTGGGCCACTAAATCCCCGCGCACAAAATATTCTATGTAGTCGGTTTACCTGCATAGTTCCTCCTGCAATACCTTTGTGTGCTTATGATAGTATCATTGGCCTTTCATGTTCTAACACACATCGTCTTAATATCTCATTTGCACCTAACTTGTATAAGTTCCCTATGATTAGTTGATAGTCTGTTTCCTTAACCACTAGTCGTTTCTTTTGTGAAACTGTCATGTTTGATGGAGCACTTCCTATACGTAAGAATTGCACAATGTTCGCGAAGTAGTCATCCACCATTTGAAATGCAAATAAATGTGCATCGGGTAAGCTATCATCTATATTCCCTGCATCTTCTCCTGATAGAATACACAACAAATGATCAGGTCCTACATTCAATTTTCCTAGCTTAACGATGAATTCAAAGTCATATTGTTGGAACAAAAGTAACCATCTGCAAATTCTTCCCCCCAACACTGGCTTGTTCACTAAGTATCTTAGTACATAATGGTATGTATACATCTTGAAATGAGAATTCAGTAAATAGTGTCTAAACTTCTGCAATGCATATACCATCGTTAATCCCTCTCGTTATGTCGTAGTATAGTATTTTTCTGTTGTTGAAAACTTTCTGCTTGCAAATGAAATTGGATGGTCTAACTCTCCTTCTCCTGGATGAGATAATACCACGCCCAAATCTATGGATGATGCATCCACGTGAACATGAAATT
This sequence comes from Picea mariana, assembly GCA_032191745.1. Taxonomy (NCBI): domain Eukaryota; kingdom Viridiplantae; phylum Streptophyta; class Pinopsida; order Pinales; family Pinaceae; genus Picea; species Picea mariana. The sequence continues at coordinate 192,607 of JASDQU010737046.1, read as the reverse complement.
ACTTCTTCCAATATGGGAATATCAAAATTGGCGCAGTCACTAACTTTTGCTTCAATGTGTCTAAACCTTTTTGGCAGTCCTCATTCCACTGGAATTTAGCTTCTTTCTTCAACAACTTCTCCATGGGTGTTGTAATCCGTGCATATCCTTTAATGAACTTCCTGTAGTATCCTGTATGGCCCAATGTTTCTCTTAACTGTCTTATTGATGTAGGTGGTGGTAAGTCCACAATTGTTGCAATATTAGAAAGATCCACTAGTAAGCCTTGCTTACATACCACATGGCCCAACAAAATTCCAAAAGGCGCACATAAAATACATTTCTTCAAGTTCAATGAAATCTAACATTGTCTACACTTATCCAACATTAATCTTAGTACTTCTATGTGATTCTTCAATAGACTAAACACAATCCAATCATCTAAATAAACTTCAAGGAACTTATGAATAAACTCCTTAAAGGTTGTGAGAACTACTCTTGAGAAAGTTGCAGGTACATTCTTCAACCCAAAAGACATCACTGTGTACTGGTAGCTTCCCCACTCTGTCGCAAAAGTAGTCTTATGTTTGTCTTCCTATGCAATATTTATCTGGTGATACCCTGAAAATCCCTCCATAAAGGAATAAGGCTCCTGCCCCCCTACATTCTATAACACTTCATTTGTAAAAGGTGTCGGAAATGGATCATTCAAACATGCATCATTTAGCTTTCTCAGGTCTACACAAATTATGATTCCCCTTGTTTTCTTATCCTGCACTATCATTGGACTTATCCATTCTGATTCTACTACTGGTTCAATAATTCTTGCTTTAAACATTCGGTCTATATCTACCTTCACCTTCTCTTTATACTTTGGATTATGTCTATAGAGTCTTTGTATTACTTGCTTAGCATCTAGTTTCAAAGGGATCTTCATTTCTCCTAACTCACCAACTACCCTTTCATTTCTAAAAATGTGGTTGGGAGTATATCCTGATAATCACATAGTACTTCTGCAATTTTTCCACAGTTTCAGCATTCCAATAGTCTTCTATCTGCAAAAACTTTGGATTATATTTTGTCCCAATATTTACCTTACACGTCCTTAGTGGTTGTGCATACGCAACAGATTCAATCTCTAGAACTTCCACTGCACATTCCCCCTCAGTTTCAGGTACTTGTATATTTCTTGGATCCTCCTTGTCATGATTTTCTTGAGCAACATTATAACATTTCACTAATTCATGAACTGTCATAGAATTTCTATGAGTGATACACCCAGGTACTACCTCCATCAATCCTTCTACTAAAAAATTATTATTTATAATGACATGCAATGCTACATATACTAATGGGGATTCATTTTCAAAAGTAAATGTTACCTTAAACCTTTGAGTTAGCTCATCCCAGTTCGTTGTTTCTCTGTGCATTTCTAGTTCCAGGTACCGGTTCTTGGGGATTGTATCCAATGTATGTATGAACTTATGCGTGCACTCCTTCTTCGGTATCGAACTCCATATCTTTCTGCACTACGCAATATGATCTGCTAGATCACTTAATCTTGTATATTTCTGCGCAGTATACTCAACCTTGGTACCAAATCTAACTTGCATTAATCTTTTACACTACGACCAATCTTATATTCCTTCTTTATGTGAATCCCACCATCTGGCTGGAGTGGCTTTCAAGACAACATATAATGCCAAAAAAAAATTGTGTTCAGGTATCTGCAAATCAAACACCTTTACAAAAGAGATTATATAAGTCAAACCATCATACTTGGGTGGGTCACATATCTCCATTCAAATATAGAAAAATAATAGAGTAATGAGGGCACACGGTGTGGTTGATACTTCAAGCATCCTTTGCTGCCAATGTTCCAGACCTTCCTCTGAATCTGACGCACATGAGCTAATGCTTCTCCAACTTAGGGTGCCATCTGCAGTCAGATTAACATAGTCATCCATTCATGTAGTCATATTATATAAGTTATCAATTTTGTTCCCTTTTTTTGGTTCTATGTACCTCTTTTCTTCTATTGGATCAAACGGTGTGGTAACCTTCTATTAGAAAACAAGATCGCGAAGAAATAAAATAAAACAAATGTGGAAATAAAACACAGAAGATACACAACACAATAGAGACACATATATATGTGGTTCACCCAGTGTGGGCTACATCCACCAGATAAATTTCTAGGTCCTTCATTTTTATTATCCAACAAAATGAAGGGATACAACCTACAACTCAACCATTGTAACTTCCTCTTCTTTCTCTCGTAGTCTCCTATCTCATAATACAATATTCACAATGATACACAACCACAATACAATTCCATCATAAAAGAGGGTTTCTTTCTAGGGAAAAAAACCCTAACATAACTTCTATCGTTAGATCTATGACCTTATAATGAATGGTCTAGATTTACTATGAAATTACAATATACATTTACGAGGAAATTTTTCCTTCGGGGGATTCTCCCCTAAACCCCCTCTTTCCCTCAGACCCCACAGGAGGGGCAAGCCCCCCTTGCACCCCCCCCCACGTGGAGGGGTGTATAGCCTTCATGGGGTATAAAAATGGTTGAAAACAAATACCTCTGAATAAGGAAGATAATCAGGCTCCACCACCAACAATCTCCCCCTTGGACACTAATCACAACAACTCCACTATTGTTGTACCTGCTGGAATATACTCCACCTTGGAACTGGAAAATTTCTCATCTTCACCTTCATGCTTGAAGACCAACTAAAACTGAGCATGAACTCAGTTTCCTCAATTTCTCCCTGGTTACTCCCTTTGTTAACATGTCTGCAAGATTTTGGCTAGTATGTACCTTTTCCAACTTCAAATGTCCATATTCCAAGACAAATCGTATGAAATGGCACTTGAGCTATATATGCTTAGTCTTTGAATGGAAGGTATATTTCTTTGCAATATGAATGACACTCTCATTGTCACAGTACAACCTACTATTCTCCTTCTTCTTTCCCAATTCCTCCATAAACCTCTGTAACCAAATTATTTATTTACTAGCCTCTATAGAAACAACATACTATGCTTCTATTTTTGAAATTGCAACAACCTTTTGTAGTTTTGAAATACAACTTATTGTTGTTCCACCTATAGTAAAAACATACCCTATGGTGCTCCTCCTTCTATCTTTGTCATCTGCCATATCTGAATCAACATATCCCTATAGAACAGTGTCTGAACCTCCAAAACATAATGCATGAGTAGAATGACCTCTCAAATACCTGAGAATCCACTTTACTTCCTCTCAATGTTCTTTATCTGGATTGTTCATATACCTTCTCACAACGCCCACTTCATGTGCAATATCTAGTCTTGTGCAAACCATCACATACATCAACTGCTAACTGCTGATGCATAAGGGACCCTGGACATGTATTTTATCTCCTTATGTGTCTTGGGACACATTTCCTTGGTTAATTTGAAATGGTTGGCCAAAGGTGTACTAATTGGTTTTTCATTCTACATTCTAAACCTCTCCAACACCTTTTCTATGTACTCACCCTAAGACAATATCAATTTGCAATTTTTCTTGTCTCTTGTTATTCTCATACCAAGGATTTTATTTGCAGCACCCAAATCCTTCATCGCAAATGAATTAGATAATTTCTTATTGAGCACATTTGTATCCTTCATATTAGACCCTGCAACAAGCACATCATCTACATACAATAGCAAGATAATATAACATCCATTTTCTATCCTTTTAAAATAAACACAGTGATCAGAATGACATCTACTATAACCTTGTTCTGTCATAAACTTGCCAAACTTCAAATACCACTATCTTGGAGCTTGCTTTAGGCCATACAAGCTCTTATTCAACCTGCATAACATTTTTTTCTTCCCTTTGACCTCATACCCCTGTGGTTGTTGCATATAAATCTCTTCCTCCAACTCCCCACGGAGAAAAGTTGTTTTTACATCTAACTGTTCAAGATGAAAATATTTTACTGCCAAAAGACTTAAAATAGTCCTAATTGAAGTCATATTAACAACAAGAGAAAATATTTTATCCAAATATATACCTTTCTTTTGTGCAAACCCCTTAACAACAAGTCTAGCCTTCTACTGTTTTTTTCCTCCATCTTCTTCCTTCAACTTGTAGACCCATTTATTTTGCAATGTTCTTTTTCCTGCAAGAAATTGAACCAAGTCCCAAGTATGGTTATTTACCAGGGAATCCATTTCTTCTTTCATTCCTTGCACCCACTTATTTTTAGTGTCTACCTACATTGCCTCTTCATAACATTTTGGTTCACCAGAATCAGTCAACAATAAATAATACAATGAATGAGAGTATTGTTTAGTGGGTCTACTTAACCTAGTAGATCTTCTAAAAACACTTGTAGGAGTTTGAGGTACCTGTTGCTCCTATTTTTGTACATTTTGATTTTTTGGTACCTTCGGGATTTCTTTGTCAGTGATCTCGTCAAGCACAGTGTATTTTGGTTTTTCTTCTTTCCGTTTACTTCCTTGCAATTGATTTTTATACATGACCTTCTCATTGAATATGACATCTCTACTCCTAATTATTTTTTGATTTTCATAATCCCATAAGTGATAACAAAAATCATTAACACCATATCCAATAAAGGTACACTTCTTGGATTTTTCTTCAAGATTTGTTCTATTTTATTTATCAATGTGTACAAATGCTTCACAACCGAGAGTCTTCAGAAATGAATAGTTTACCTTTATACATATCCATGCCTCCTCTAGAAATCCACCATCCAAAGAACTTGAAGGTCCTTTGTTTATCAAGTAAACAACAATATCTACAACATCTACCAAAAAATGTAAGGGC
>JASDQU010737046.1:162411-180297 GCA_032191745.1 Picea mariana | reverse complement strand
TTTACCAAGTTATTATCCAATGCAAAATGATCCCCAAACACTAGAAATATGAAAATTACTAGTGGTTGTTGTAAAACTTATATAAAAGATAAAAATATTGTAGCAATAAATAAGTTATAACAACAATCAACTTTATCCCTTTGAATATGTATTAAGTATAAATTAGGGCTAAAACAATGGATAAAACTAGGGTTTAATCAACTAGCTAATTCTGGAAATTAAAAGGTATGTAACAACCAAGAATACCAAGATGTCCATCCCTAATATGGTTGTAATATAAATCAGCAAGACAATTTATGGAAATAAAATGATTTTTTAGGTTAAGTACATGCACAAAAATCAAAACGTCTAGGGTTTAAGATGGTTGAAAATGAATATAAGTTGTTATAAAACCCTATATTTACCCTAGAAAAGAAAAAAAAAAGGTGAAATTTGGATTTAATATTGACTAGATGGGAGAATATTGGTGCCTACTATTTTTTTGGGCATATGGGGTCAACTAAACACTCCCTTGGGAATATTTAAGTAGAACTAAAGTGATAGTTAGGGTTGTCCACTAAACCCTAACAAGTCCACCTAGTGCCTTACAAATTCCAAGATACTCTAAGGGAAGATACTCCACTAGTAATATTCCAATGATTATGAAGAAGGGACTTGTTCAACAAAGACGCAAAGAGAGTGAACCATCACCACTAGAGAAGTACAAATACAATTAAAATCATTCATAAACAACATCCAATATATCAAGTGAAACCACTCACTCAACAAATCGATTCATTTTCAAAACCCTAGTATAGAGCTTCCATGAAATTTGTAAAGAAATCCACAAGACCATAACATATACCCATATCATAATATTATAAGATGTATCCATATCATATATCAGTGCTCATATTTTACCCATACCATATGCCACCACTTGCATTTTCCTTGTATCATATTTCATTGTGCATATTTTTGTAGGGTTTTGAGTATTGTTTTTAAAAATGGATTTGTATCAGTGTGAGGAATCATCATATAACATATGCCTAATTGAAAACCACCATGAAAGAGAATAATGGTATGTTAAACAACTGCAATTTGGGATAGCACAACCCATCCCCATCATAAATCAAAACTTCTACTTTATGCAAAATTACCTTGTGAACTTCATACATGAAATTAGAGAGAATTAATCCACTTCAATATCTGAAAATTTAACCATATGCTACCATTATCTAGACTACCAAACACTTCAAAGGATTTTTTAAATGATTAACTTTGCTTGAACAATTTTGCAGTTGACATCTAGAGGAAGTGGAGGCGAGAAAAACTACTATTTGTGTTGGTGCACGGTTATAAGACCCTAGGTTCAAGTCGTTCAACCAATAAACCATTTAGATACCAACCCTTTCGGCATCACCTACATTCAAGTGAAGTCTCACTAGAGGCATCTATTGGGGCTGCAGGAACCATGTTTCTGTAGGGATGAGGGGATGTGAGGATCTCAATATAACTATTAGTACTTATTCACTATGCACGCAGTATCCTTATTTAACCCCCTTTTATTAGTTATTATACTCTATGTGTAGTCTCCCTTAACTAACACATTATGACCTTCATCATAACAGTTGTGTGACCTTAATCCATCCCATATTCATTCAGCAACATAACCTTTATCATTTAAAACAAATATAACTTGAATCACCACATAACCAATCTACTGAACTATTCATGATTATTGCACACCAATCAAATATTAATTAGATCTATACTAACATGCATAAAGATAACATCCAAGGGAAATCACATCAATACAACACATTGAGACACGTGATTTTAACATGGTTCACCCAATCCTTGGGATAGTTCCATAATGATTGGCTTCTATATTAATCTTCATGTAGTAATCCCCTCAGGTTTGTGCATTGCGCTCAAGGATGATTTTAAGGATGGAAAATTATTTTAAAATGTAGAAACCTTGGCGAATCTTACTAATCCTTCATATGCCAACTATAAATGATTGGCGATATTTTTGTAAAAATATTCAAATTTCTAAGGATTTTATATAATTTTTTTTTTAATTTTGGCGATTTTTAAGGTAAAATAATTTTATCCTATAGAATTTGGGAGAATCATTTTTAAAATAGTGAAACTCGCTTTTGGAAAACCCATGGAAAATTATCCCATGAGTGAAATTTAGCCCCTAAAATAATCCCTGATTGCGCTTACAATAGGTACAACATATTAGAATCCTCATTCTAAACTAGTCGCTTTGCAGTGCAAGCCTATCTCTGCAAAATCTCTCCAAAACATCATGCATAGATTCTCAATCATAATAAACCTAATCTCTCAGTCTCAGACTAAGCTAATACTTTCAAAAACCTATTCTTCCCCGACCCATTACATATGTATACATAGACTTAGGGCTCAAAACCCTAATTGCTTACCCCAAAACCCTAATAGGTACTAGTTGTTTTCCTACTTTTTCGCCAACATGTTGTTTTTCCTACTTTTGTTCCTTCATGTTGATTTTCCTACTTTTGTGCCAGGATGCTTCTTTTATCCTGCTAACTGCGTCCTTCAACTTGCGCCTTTCACACTGTGCCCTTTTCACACGCGTCGATCTTGCCTCTATTGTGCAACTCCAAAACTTAGTTCTTCTCCTCCAAAATGCCTGTCCAACATGCCCCCAACACTCACATGTGGCTCGTCCCAAGCCACTTAAGACTTTTTCATATTCTCCTTGAATTCGTCAAAAACATCCTTTGTTGTGTTGGTTTTCCCCTTGACCTCTGTTTCACTTGCCAAAATTGTTTCTACTAAGTCTGCAATGATATGAGTCTTTTATTTCTCTTCATCTTCTTCCACTACTTCTTTGATCTTGTATTGCACTTTTTCTATCTCTTTTGCGACCTATAAGGTTTCTTCCTGTAGCATCTCTATCTATTGCGTGCAAGCTTGTTGCTCAACCCTCAGCTGGTTCATCTCAGAGTACAATATCTTACTTTCTTGCATTATCGTCATGTTTTCGGCTGGTGGAAAACTATTGATGGTTTCCTTAATCTTCTAAGCCTTACCTTGTGTAGTTTGAAGATTATGTTCGATACTCTGTAATTTTTCATCTTCCAACAACCAATTCTATAATTCTAGGTTGTCCTCGTACCACTTAACACATTTTTCTTCCAAATTCTTTATACTCTCCATTTTTGTGCTTAATATTTTCTCCCTTTGGTATCTTTCCTCTGGTGGTGTGTTATCATTACTACTTTTGAACCGTCATTTATGCTCTTTAATTCCATTAACGATCTTTATCCTTCCTCGTCCATGCATTTTGTCTGGCTTACCCATTTGTTTACTGCACAAGATTTGCTTCTACGCGTAATTTGCTTCTTCTACGTGGATTCTTCTACCTGCGCAACGCTCACTTATACTGCACACTTACTCTTGCTATAACTTACTTGTTTTTTGTTGTTTTACCTTTTTTTGTTTTTTTCTTTTTCCCCTTTTTCTTTCTCTTTCTTTTTCCATTTTTTCTTTCTTTATCTTTTTCTTTCTCCTACTATAATACACTACTATATCACATATGTTATTGCGCAGGTCACACTAGTGCGCGAATGGTCAGTCGTCCCTATAGAGTTTCAACTGACTTCCATTCACCAGTCCTCCCAAGACTTCACCATTCAACATTTCTAGATGCACAACACCTGCTTCTATCACATACTTGATCAGATATGGACTTAACCAATGCATCCTAAAATTCCTGGGGTGTTGCGTGAACTTGTTGTCGTAGAGAAACAATAAGTCTCCCACTTGAAACCTTTTTTGTTTAATATGTCTATCATGCCATGCTTTTTCTCTTTCCTTCTTGACTTGCTAATGAAATCCCGTGACAAATCGATCTTCCTGGAGTTGTAACAACTGTGAAAATCTTTCCTCTACTGCACTAGAGTCTGAAATATCAGTAATCAATGCAACGTGCAAGCTTGGCACAATAAATTCCATTGGCATTACTGCTTCTTTCCTAGATACCAACCTAGAATGTGTCTGTCCTGTCAACTTTTTGCTTGTAGTCCCATATTCCCATAATACTGCAGGAATCCTGAAGTCCCAATCATTCCTTCCTACGTTGCAGATCTTTTCATAGCATTTTCTGAAATTTTGTTGAATGCTTATACTATCCCATTTTCCTGAGGGTGATATAGCGTGCTCCTATGATGGTGAATTTGGAACTCCTCAATCAATATTGCAATTATCTTATTCAGGAAGTGTGTCCCTTGATCACTCAATAGAATGCGTGGGCAACCAAATATTGCAACAACATTCTCAAACATCATGCAATAGTCTCTACACTAGAGTCTATGGTCGACACTACTTCTTCCCATCTAGTTAAATACTTTGGTGCAGTAATGATATACCTAGCACATGATCTCCTAGCTGATGGATTGATCAGTCCAACAAAGTCTATTTCCCATTTATCAAAATATTGTAGTGTAACATGTGGATGCAAGGGCATCTCATCCCTTCTAGATGCCTTTCCAATCCTTTGACAAACATCACATGCCTGGCAATATTCTTAAGAATCCTTGTGAAGTGTGGGCCATTAAAGCCCCGTGCACAAAATATTCTATGTAGTCGGTTTACCTATGTAGTTCCTCCTGCAATACCTTTGTGTGCTTCTAATAGTATCATTGGCCTTTCATGTTCTAACACATATTGTCTTAATATCCCATCTGCACCTACCTTGTGTAAGTTCCCTGTGATTAGTTGATAGTATGTTGCCTTAACCACTAGTTGTTTCTTTTGTGCCACTGTCATGTTTGATGGAGAACTTCCTGTACTTACGACTTGCACAATGTTCGTGAAGTAGTCATCCACCATTTGAACTGCAAATAAATGTGCATCGGGTAAGCTATCATCTATATTCCCTGCATCTTCTCCTGATAGAATACACAACAAATGATCGGTTCCTACATTCAATTTTCCTAACTTAACAATGAACTCAAAGTCATATTGTTGGAACAAAAGTAACCATCTGCGAATTCTTCCCCCCAGCACTGGCTTGTTCACAAAGTATCTTAGTACATAATGGTATGTATACATATTGAAATGAGAACCTAGTAAATAGTGTCTAAAATTATGCAACGCATACACCATCGTTAATCCCTCTCGTTCTGTCGTAGTATAGTATTTTTCTGCTGTTGAAAACTTTCTGCTTGCAAATGAAATTGGATGGTCTAACTCTCCTTCTCTTAGATGAGATAATACCATGCCCAAATATATGGACGATGCATCCACGTGAACATGAAATTCCTTCTTCCAATATGGGAATATTGAAATTGGCGCAGTCACTAACTTTTGCTTCAATGTGTCTCAACCTTTATGGAAGTCCTCATTCCACTGGAATTTAGCTTCTTTCTTCAACAACTTCTCCATTGGTGTTGTAATCCACGCATATCCTTTAATGAACTTCCTGTAGTATTCTGTATGGCCCAATGTTTCTCTTAACTGTCTTACTGATGTAGGTGGTGGTAAGTCCACAATTGTTGCAATATTAGAAAGATCCACTAGTAAGCCTTGCTTACATACCACATGGCCCAACAAAATTCCAAAAGGCACACATAAAATACATTTCTTCAAGTTCAATGAAATATAACATTGTCTACACTTATCCAACATTAATCTTAGTACTTCTATGTGATTCTTCAATAGGCTAAACACAATCCAATCATCTAAATAAACTTCAAGGAACTTATGAATAAACTCCTTAAAGGTTGTGAGAACTACTCTTAAGAAAATTGCCGGTACATTCTTCAGCCCAAAAGGCATCACTGTGTACTGGTAGCTTCCCCACTTTGTCACAAAAGTAGTCTTATGTCTGTCTTCCTATGCAATATTTATCTGGTGATATCCTGGAAATCCCTCCATAAAGGAATAAGGCTCCTGCCCCCCTACATTCTATAACACTTCATCTGTAAAAGGTGTGGGAAATGGATCGTACAAACATGCATCATTTAGCTTTCTCAGGTCTACACAAATTATGATTCCCCTTGTTTTCTTATCATGCACTACCATTGGACTTATCCATTCTGATTCTACTATTGGTTCAATAATTCTTGCTTTAAACATTCGGTCTATATCTACCTTCACCTTCTCTTTATACTTTGGATTATGTCTATAGAGTCTTTGTATTACTTGCTTAGCATATGGTTTCAAAGGGATCTTCATTTCTCCTAACTCACCAACTACCCCTTTCATTTCTGAAAATGTGGTTGGGAGTAGATCCTGATAATCACATAGTACTTCTGCAATTTTTCTATAGTTTCATCATTCCAATAGTCTCCTATCTGCACAAACTTTGGATTATATTTTGTCCCAATATTTACCTTACACGTCCTTAGTGGTTGTGCATACGCAACAGATTCAATCTCTAGAACTTCCACTGCACATTCCCCCTCAGCTTCAGGTACTTGTATATTTCTTAGATCCTCCTCCTCGTGATTTTCTTGAGAAACATTATAAAATTCCACTAATTCATGAACTGTCATAGAATTTCTATGCGTGATACACCCAGGTACTACCTCCATCGATCCTTCTACTAAAAAATTATTATTTCTAATGACCTGCAATGCTACATATACTAATGGGGATTCATTTTCAAAAGTAAATTTTACCTTAAACCTTTGAGTTAGCTCGTCCCAGTTCATTGTTTCTCTGCGGATTTCTAGTTCCAGGTACTGATTCTTGGGGATTGTATCCAATGTATGTATGAACTTATGTGTGCACTCCTTCTTCGGTATCGAACTCCATATCTTTCTGCACTATGCAATATGATCTGCTAGATCACTTACTCTTGTATATTTTTGCACAGTATACTCAACCTTGGTACCAAATCTAACTTGCATTAATCTTTTACACTACAACCAATCTTATATTCCTTCTTTATGTGAATCGCACCATCTGGCTGGAGTGGCTTTCAAGACAACATATAATGCCAAAAATACCAAAAATATTTGTTGTTCGGGTATCTGCAAATCAAACACCTTTACAAAAGAGATTATATCAGTCAAACCATCATACTTGGGTGGGTCACATATCTCCATTTCAATATAGCAAAATAATAGAGTAATGAGGGCACACAGTGTGGTTGATACTTCAAGCATCATTTGTTGCTAATGTTCCAGACCTTCCTCTGAATCTGACGCACACAAGCTAATGCTTCTCCAACTTAGGGTGCCATCTGCAGTTGGATTAACATAGTCATCCGTTCACGTAATCATATTATATAAGTTATCAATTTTGTTCCCTTTTTTTGGTTCTATGTACCTCTTTCCTTCTGTCGGATCAAATAGTGTGGTAACCTTCTGTTAGAAAAACAAGATCGCGGAGAAATAAAATAAAACAAATGTGGAAATAAAACACAGAAGATACACAACACAATAGAGACACATATATACATGGTTCACCCAGTGTGGGCTACGTCCACCAGAGAAATTGTCGGGTCATTCCTTTTTATTATCTAGCAAAATGAAGGGATACAACCTACAACTCAACCATTGTAACTTCCTCTTCTTTCTCTCATAGTCTCCTCTCTCATAATACACTATTCACAATGATACACAACCACAATACAATTCCCTCATAAAAGAGGATTTCCTTCTAGGGAAAAAAACCCTAACATAACTTCTATCGTCAAATCTATGACCTTATAATGAACGGTCTAGATTTACTATGAAATTACAATATACATTTACGAGGAAATTTTTCCTTCGGGGGCTTCACCCTTGAACCCCCTCTTTCCCTCAGACCCCATAGGAGGGGCAAGCCCCCCTTGCAACCCCCAACGTGGAGGGGTGTACAGCCTTCATGGAGTATAAAAATGGTTGAAAACAAATACCTCTGAATAAGGAAGATAATCAGGCTCCACCACCAACAATCTCCTCCTTGGAGACTGATCACAACAACTCCATTGTTGTTGTACATGATGGAATATACTCCAACTTGGAACTGGAAAATTTCTCATCTTCACCTTCATGCTTGAAGACCAACTAAAACTGAGCATGAACTCGGTTTCCTCAGTTTCTCCCTGGTTACTCCCTTTGTTAACATGTCTGTAAGATTTTGGCTATTATGTATCTTTTCCAACTTCAAATGTCCATCTTCCAAGACAAATCGTATGAAATGGCACTTGAGCTATATATGCTTAGTCTTTGAATGGAAGGTATATTTCTTTGCAATATGAATGACACTCTCACTGCCACAGTGCAACCTGCTATTCTCCTTCTTCTTTCCCAATTCCTCCATAAACCTCTGTAACTAAATTATTTCTTTACTAGCCTCTATAGCAACAACATACTCTGCTTCTTTTTTTGAAAGTGAAACAACCTTTTGTAGTTTTGAAATACAACTTACTGTTGTTCCACCTATAGTAAAAACATACCCTATGGTTCTCCTCCTTCTATCTTTATCATCTGCCATATCTGAATCAACATATCCCTGTAGAACAGTGTCTGAACCTCCAAAACATAATGCATGAGTAGAATGACCTCTCAAATACCAGAGAATCCACTTTACTGCCTCCCAATGTTCTTTACCTGGATTGTTCATATACCTTCTCACAACACCCACTGCATGTGCAATATCTGGTCTTGTGCAAACCATCACATACATCAACTGCCAATTGCTGATGAATAAGGGACCCTGGACATGTATTTTATCTCCTTATGTGTCTTGGGACACATTTCCTTGGTTAATTTGAAATGGTTGGCCAAAGGTGTACTAATCGGTTTTTCATTCTACATTCTAAACCTCTCCAACACCTTCTCTATGTACTCACCCTAAGACAATATAAATTTGCAATTTTTCTTGTCTCTTGTTATTCTCATACCAAGGATTTTATTTGCAGCACCCAAATCCTTCATCACAAATGAATTAACTAATTTCTTCTTGAGCACATTTGTATCCTTCATATTAGACCCTGCAACAAGCACATCATCTACATACAATAGCAAGATAATATAACATCCATTTTCTATCCTTTTAAAATAAACACAGTGATCAGAATGACATCTACTATAACCTTGTTATGTCATAAACCTGTCAAACTTCAAATACCATTGTCTTGGAGCTTTCTTTAGGCCATACAAGATCTTATTCAACCTGCATAACAAATTTTCCTTCCCTTTGACCTCATACCCCTGTGGCTATTGCATATAAATCTCTTCCTCCAAATCCCCATGGAGAAAAGTTGTTTTTACATCTAACTGTTCAAGATGAAAATATTCTACTACCACAAGACTTAAAATAGTCCTAATTGAAGTCATATTAACAACAAGAGAGAATATTTCATCAAAATCTATACCTTTCTTTTGTGCAAACCCCTTAACAACAAGTCTATCCTTCTACCGTTTTTTTCCTCCATATTCTTCATTCAACTTGTAAACCCATTTATTCTGCAATGTTCTTTTTCCTGCAAGAAACTGAACCAAGTCCCAAGTCTGGTTATTTACCAGGGAATCCATTTCTTCTTTCATGCCTTGCTCCCACTTATTTTTAGTGTCTACCTGCATTGCATATTCATAACATTCTGGTTCACCAGAATTAGTCAACAATAAATAATACAATGAATGAGAGTATCGTTTAGTGGGTCTACTTAACCTAGTAGATCTTCTAAAAACACTTGTAGGAGTTTGAGGTACCTGCTGCTCCTGTTTTTGTACATTTTGATTTTCTGGTACCTTCGGGATTTCTTTGTCAGTGATCTCGTCAAGCACAGTCTATTCTGGTTTTTCTTCTTCCCGTTTACTTCCCTGCAATTGATCTTTATACATGACCTTCTCATTGAATATGACATCTCTACTCCTAATTATTTTTTGATTTTCATAATCCCATAAGCGATAACAAAAATCATTAACACCATATCCAATAAAGGTACACTTCTTGGATTTTTCTTCAAGATTTGTTCTATTTTATTCATCAATATGGACAAATGCTTCACAACCGAGAGTCTTCATAAATGAATAGTTTACCTTTATACATATCCATGCCTCCTCTGGAAATCCACCATCCAAAGAACTTGAAGGTCCTTTGTTTATCAAGTAAACAACAATATCTACAACATCTACCAAAAAATGTAAGGGAAACCCTGCGTGCAATCTCATAATCTTTGCATGCTCCATGATTGTCTTGTTCATCCTTTTTGACACACCATTTTCTTGTGGTGTTCCTGGAACTGTCTTCTCTCTACGAATCCCATGGTATGAAAAATAATCATCAAACTCCTTTCTGCAATATTCATCTCCATTGTCTGATATGAGACACTTCAACCTTTTTCCTGTCTCATTCTCAACCAAAGATTTCCATTTCTTAAAAGTATCAAAAACATCATATTTTTGTCAAATGCAATAAACCCAAATTTTTCTAGTTGCATCATCAATAAAAGTAACATAATAACGAGAGCCACCAAGAGATGATACTTGAGTTGGTCCCCATACATTTGTATGCACAAGCTCTAACTTTTCATTATTCTTTACCTTTCCAACTCTAAAAAATATGACTCTCTTTTATTTTCCATAAACACAGTGCTCACAAAAATCCAAATCAATTTGTTTAATATCTGGAAACAAATTTCTTTTGTGAAGTATTTGCATCCCTTCTCACTCATTGTTGTATCCACTCCTGTAGAAGCTAAAGAGATAGAAGAATCAGTATTACCAGTACATAGATACAATGTACCTACCTTCTCTCCTTTTGATATCACTAGTGATCCTTTGGTGACCTTCCATGCCTTATCTGTAAATATGGATATACAACCTTCACTTTCCAACTACCCTGTTGAAATTAGATTTTTCCTTAGATCTAGAACATGTCTTACCTCTTTCAACAACCATTGGTTTCCATTCTTTTTCTTTATTTGTACCTTTCCCATTCCAACAATTTTGCATGGTGCATTATCACCTAAATGAACCTGTCCAAAATCACCTTGAACATAATCTAGAAAATGTTTCCTATGGAGTGTGGCATGAAATGAATCCCCTGAATCTACTACCCAAGACTCATAAATTATCTATTGAAAGAATCAAAGAATCTTGTAACACATCACATGTTACATTTGCTTCCTGATTTTTCTCTTGTTGTCCATCTCTTTGTTTCTTTAGAGCTTTGCAGTCTTTCTTTAGATGTCCTTTCTTCCCACAATTCTAGCACTCTATCTTTCCTAGTCTGAATTTGGATCTTCCCTTCCTAGAATTCCCACGGTTCTCTAAGCCCTTTTCTATATCCTTTTGTCTTCCCTTGTTCACCATACTTAATGTGTTACCTTATGCCTCACCTATGCTTTTTTGTTGCATTTCCTCGCTAAGGATAACACCAACAACATCATCAAATTTTAGAGTGTTTGAACCAGAGACAAAGTTACTTATAGACATGACCAAGCCATTCCAACTTTTTTTTTATCAGAATAGGATTAGAAGATCCTTGACCTCATCATAAAAGTCCACTTTTACATAACTTAGTTGATTAGTAACCATATTAAATTCATTTAAATGATCTACAATAGACCCACCTTTTGACATCTTCATATTAAATAATCACTTCATTAAAAATACCTTATTGGACGTCGAGGTTTTTTCATACAGTTTAGCTAATGCATCTATTAGCTCCTTCGTTGTCTTTTATTTTGAAATATTGAAAGCCACCGATGCTACCAGGCTCAGTCGTATCGTTCCTAGTGCCTTTCTATCAAGAACCTCCCATTCTTCGTCCTTCATGGTCGTTGGCTTCTTTTGCTATTCCTCCTAATGGTAGGAATACATCCTTCTGATATAAATAATATTCCATCTACATCTTCCATAACTGGTAGTTTTGGCCATTAAATTTCTCGACCCTAAACTTTCCATCTTCCACCATTTCTCCCACTCGAACCAGGAACCCTCTTTTACTGTGAGTTACCTTTCGCTCTGATACCCGTTGTTAGAAAAATAGGATCGCAAAGAAATAAAATGAAACAAATTCGGAAATAAAACACAAAAGATACACAATACAATAGAGACACAAATATACGTGGTTCACCCAATGTGGGCTACGTCCACCAGAGAAATTGCCAGGTCCTTCCTTTTTATTATCTAGCGAAATGAAGGGATACAACCTACAGCTCAATCGTTGTAACTTCCTTTTCTTTCTCTCGTAGTCTCCTCTCTCAGAATACAATATTCAAAATGATACACAACCACAATACAATTCCCTCATAAAAGAGGGTTTCCTTCTAGGGAAAAAAACCCTAACATAACTTCTACTGTTAGATCTGTGACCTTATAATGAACGATCCAGATTTACTATGAAATTACAATATACATTTACAAGACAATTTTTCATTCGGGGGCCTGGTTGCCCCTGAACCCCCCAGCCGGGGGGATGAGCTCCCTGGATCTCGCAAGGGGGGTAATCCCCCCCCTGCAACCCCCCTGCATGGAGGGGTGTACAGTCTTCATGGGGTATAAACATGGCTGAAAACAAAGACCTCGAAATTAGGAAGATAATCAGGCTCCACAACCAACACCTTCAATTCCACTACTTCAGAGATCATTTCCCTTTTCTTCAGATTAATAATTTCCTAATTGTCAAAGGCCTATTCAAGCCCCATTAGCACTAGGTATGGCTGACTATTATCCAAAATCGCAATGACTTCGAAATATTCTACACTGCGCACTCTGTCTATATTCATAGGTACGCTTAACAATCAACCAATTGGTACTATTTTGTGTTGGTTCGCCAATATTAACTAGATGGGACACCAAATCAACTTCGTCTTCCCCATCATTTCCCATGTTTTCTTTGGTAAAACATTTACATCAGAACCCAAGTCTAAAATGACATGGTCCATGTCATATTCCTCAATCTACGCACTTAATTTAAACTCACCGCTCATCCTCTTTTTGCGCAATACCTAATTCACTACCCTCTGTGTGGTAGGAACTTCCCTTTATTGCATGCAATGATCAATCATTCCCCACAATGTATCCAAATTAGTTTAATCTTTCATCAGTTCTAAACAAAATTTCAGAAATTCTTTCAAAGTACTTACCTTTCCAAGCGAAATTTTTGGAATAGTACGATCATACACTGAAGGCATGTCAACCACAGGGGGTGCAGATGATGTTGATGCTATCCAATATGGTCCTATTATCTCCTTCTTTCTCTGTTGATATGTCTCTTTTTCTTTTTGTGGGTCAAATGTTGACATACGTGTTGTTGATTTCCTCACCTATTGCTCAAGTTGCCTTCCTCCATCCATCGCATTAGCCCTTTTCCTAGCTCCTCCACACATGAAAACTTCTATTATGGGTCCTTCGTCACGTATCATTGTTGATATATTTTGTACATTCTGATTTAGGTTCTGGTTCTGATTCCATTTTTCCTACCACTTCACAAGTAACTGAGGACAATCTTCTGTCACATGAACTAGTTCTCTACAATACATGTAGGTTGAAGAAGGGTTCAGGCAGTCACGAGCTAAGTGTCTCAGTTGGTTACAATTGTAGAAAATTACTCGACCTCTACCTCCTCTTCCAAAACTTCCTCTGCCTCGACCTCTGCCAAACCCTCCTCAACCTCCTGGATTAAAGCATCTCAGATTGTTATACTGTGGAACACCTTTTGTCATGGCATTTTCCTCCTGAATTATATATATATCTGAAGTGCACTCTCTCATAATGTTGAATGTGCGATAGTTCTTCTCTTCGTGTCCTACTAACTTGCAAAAGTTACAAAATAAATTATGGGGCGTACTCTGGCATTTCTACAACAATGGGAAATTAGGTGGGTAATTTCCCCATGTCTTTCATATTTCACAGTACTTCCTCTTGGTATTGGGTTCGGTGCTCCAATTGCCAAATATTCTGCAAATGCTAGGCACTCGTCCTTATGGTGGCCCTCTGTCCTACACATGGTACAGCATATGTGTTCCCACTTCTCCTTTCCTTTCGTTAGTTCTTCTAATTGGATTGTCAAGGAAGTTAATTGTGTCTAGACTTGAGCCATCCCCCCACCATATCCTACAGGAGACGCTTCCATATTCATTGCAATCTCCAAAGATTCAAGTTGTGACACAACCTTCTGTTGTATCAATGGGTGACGAATGTGTGGAAATAGTTTGACAATAAACCATTCTCTGTGCTATTGATCATGAATTTAGAATGTCAATCTACCCATAAAATTCTTAAATCTTTGATCATAGTCCCAAAATTACTCATTTTGCACTTGTTTAATTTCCTTCAATTCTGTGATGTACCATGACTCAGACTTCGGCTTATTGAACTCTTTCAATAACACTTGTCGAATTTCTACTAGTGTCCTTGCTTGACATGTTGGTGTAGTACTCTACGGTTTCATTTACCATACTAATGTGAAACCTCTAAATTTTGTTTCCAACTATGCAATCTTTGTGGCCTCATCCTGGACATTATTCACAACCCAAATTGTCCCACATACAAATAGATGTTGGTATGGGTCCTTCGACCCAACTCCTTCGAACTCAGGCATTCTCAATGTATTGTCTAACCCTTCCATGGTGTTTTGCGTAGTACCTCCCCTTGGTGATGCTGAATGAATTTGACTCGACACATTACTTCCACTTCTCTTACTACTCCTATTCTGTCTTCCTTTGCTAACTATAAGTTCTTTTGAAAAATATTCAAATTTTATCTCAGATCTAGGTGACACACACAAGGTTGTGGAATCAACACAGGATCCATCCTTATTAGGACTTAAAGGATCTTCTATTATAGGACTGAACTGAGAATCCTCTTCCTCTCCTTATGTGTGTGGTATTTCTACGATATGGATTAGTGCGCAAGGTTCTCTCTTCTCATACTCACTACGCGAATCTCCTTTCTCACCCCCAGTCTTCAACCTCTTGTACCTTCTTCCACTGCGCAGTACTCCAAATTTGTCTTCCTCTTCTGATACACCTTCTTCATTTCTCTGCATCCTTAGTCCTTCCCTTCCCTCTTCATTTCTTTCTTCATTCCTTCCCACCTTTAGACCATCCCCTCGTCATCCCTAGTTCCTCTATGTGTGTGAATCCCCCTAGCAATCAAATTCCA
The DNA here is from genome assembly GCA_032191745.1 of Picea mariana. Lineage (NCBI taxonomy): Eukaryota > Viridiplantae > Streptophyta > Pinopsida > Pinales > Pinaceae > Picea > Picea mariana. Next base: position 165,217 of record JASDQU010737046.1, on the reverse strand, counting down.
TCGTCATCACACACTTATCGCACAACAACATCTTTATCCAAGTACCCAAGGATTTTATAAAACTTTTGTGCATACCCTTAAAGAAACCCCTCTCTGCGACACTATATGACTGGGTATAATCTACTGCAAATTCTGTAATATAACCCCCAGTATATTATTCAACTAGAAATCAACTGCATGAGAAGTAGTATTACTTACAGAATTTAATTATCTTACCAACTCAGGGGTCTAGTTCCTCGGAGTTGCAGTTCGATATCTTCCAGTATTATCCACTAACCTTTCCAACCATTCCGTTAAAATAATCAGAAATTCACCAAAGAAAATCTCATACAGTTTTGTGAACACATACCTTTGCAACCATTGTTCGTCGTTCATCTAAGGTTTTATATTCTCTCCTTGGGAAAATTATTGCTCCTTCCTTTCCATCCATTCAACGATCTCTTTCTTAGTCAGCCTCCAAAACATTCCCTCCATTCGAGATTTTAGGTCCCGACAATAGAACCATTTTTTGGCGTGCAGTTATAAGACCCTAGGTTCAAGTCGTTCAACCAATAAAACCTTTAGATACCGACCATTTTGGCATCACTTCCATGCAAGTGAAGTCTCACCCGAGGCATCCATTGGGGATACAGGAACCAACTTTCTATGGGGATGAGGGGACGTGAGGCTCTCAACATAACTATTAGTACTTATTCACTATGTGCACAGTATCCTTATTTAACCCCCTTTTATCAGTTAGCCAACCTTATGTGCAGTCTCCCTTAACTAACAGATTATTACCTTTATCATAATAGTTGTGTGAACTTAATCCATCCTAGATTCATTCAGCAACATAACCTTTATCATTTAGAACTAATATAACCTTAATCACCACATAACCAACCTACTGAACTATTCATGATTATTGTGCACCAATCATATATTAATCAGATCTATACTAACATGCATAAATATAACATCCAGGGGCAATCACATCAATACAACACATTCATACACATGATTTTAACGTGGTTCACCCAATCCTTGGGCTACGTCCACAATGAATGGTTTCTATATTAAACTTCACGCAGTAATCCCCTCAAGCCTACACATTGTGCTCACAATAGGTACAACATATTATAATCCCCATTCTAGTGTAGTCGCTCTGCTGTGCAAGACTATCTCTGCAAAATGTCTCCAAAACCTCAAGCATAGATTCTCAATCATAAGAAACCTAATCTCTCAATCTTAGTCTAAGCTCTTACTTTCAACAACCTATTCTTCTCCAACCCATTACATATTTATACATAGAATTAGGGCTCAAAACCCTAATTTCTTACCCCAAAAACCTAATAGGTCCTAGCTGTTTTCCTACTTTTTCGCCAACATGTTGTTTTTCCTTCTTTTGTGTCTTCATGTTTATTTTCCTTCTTTTGCACCAGCGCGAGTCTTTTATCCTGCTAATTGCATCCTTCAATCCACGCCCTTCACATTGCACCCTTGTCACCCGCATCGATCTTGCCTCTATGGCGTAGCTCCAAAACTTAGTTCTTCTCCTCCAAAATGGATGTCCAACAATTTGTTTTTCTCCAATTTTACACCAATGTTGCCTATGAAAATGTAGACACATGGTCCTTATTCTAGAACTCTGATTTTTCTTGTCATGGATCTGCAAATGATGCCCTCATTCAAGATAAATATGCTCGGACATAAAATAAAAAAACTGAAATGGAATTTTTTCTCCTTTTGTGTTCAGCCTTAGTTCCTGAAACTTTATTTTCTTTTGAGTTTAGATATTGTTCTTTGAAAACCTAGAGGAATTTATAATGATTCATTGCATGATACATTCTATTGTTTCCTTGATAGACTTATTTTCATGGGATAAGAACTTAGGCCTTCATGCAACTGATTAAGTGCAATTTTTTTTTTTTTATCTCTTGAGCTTGAAATTGGATTATATTAGCTCCACGGTGTTCAAAAACCACAATAGACATATTACAACCCATTTGTTAGTTCAAATACACCTTCTGGTTGGTATGCACCATTTCACGTAAAGCAGGGCTTGTGGGACAAAACCAAGTGTTTGAAAATGGGACATTCTTAGTGACAACATTTTTCTCCTACTAGGGGACATCACCTCTCTATGAGGTTGATGAGAACCACATATCTACTAGAAGGTGCAGATTTGACGACTTCCTCATTGGGCTATCGAGTCAAAAACTACATCTCAAGCATGCTAAGTACCCTTGAAAATATTCAGAGTGAAATCTATAGGTGTCATACTATATTGTTTTATGTTGTGCACCTACATAGTACCTTCATGTTCCCCTAATCATGTTTCTTACTGAATATATTGACCCATCAATACAATCTCAGACCTCATTTTCATCACCCATACCACATAATTAACATGTGATGTACTTTTTAAATGATACTAGAAGTTACTATTGCTCACTAGAAATAAACTAATACTACAAGGTTATATTACTTTACATAGAAAATGACCTTGTAAGTTCAAAATCATATCAAAGGGATTTATGGGCAGTAAACAAGTACGCCAAGGTACATGTTGACCCCAATCTAACACTTTTTCCAAGAGTTAGAAAAGTTCATGCCTCGTCAAACGATGGATGTTTTCTTGGTCTGAAAAATGTTGAGTGGTCTTTGGGGCATGAGGGTACAACCCATATGATTATATTTCCAAAACCAATAAAAAAATACTCTGATATTGCAAAATAAGGAGCAATTTGCTAAACCATGAAAAAAACATAAAACTACCTATCAGACTTCAAAAAGTATTTTCCATTTGATGGATATGCATCACTGA
>JASDQU010737046.1:146038-162311 GCA_032191745.1 Picea mariana | reverse complement strand
TATCCTGTTTCGTTTGAATCCTTTTCGATTTTGTTAATTTGAATGATAAACTCATTGGAATTATAGTGATTCGTTTTGGATATTTATTAAAAGAAAATTAAATTGGATTTGATTCTTTTGAAAAGATTTCATTTGATTGCTATCTGGTCCTGTATGCTATTCTAGACTAGCTACAAAATCAGATGATTCCGTAGCTAAGTCTATAGGATTGATTTTTTGTTGTTTTGTTGATAAAATATCTTTCTAATTTGATATTTTTGTCCTATTGCAGGTAAATTCGAAATGGCAGTGGCTTTGATGAGCAGTTAGGAGATATTTGGAATATTTCACTTGCATTTTGATTTCCTAGTTTAGTTGATTTTGGGATATTTCCCAGATTATGTAAAACTGTTTGATATTATCCACAGGGATGTTTTACCCCGTGGAAAGACTTATATATACTTATGATTTTTGTAATAATGTTCATCCTCATTCGTGGGAGAACAAGGATATGGAGTTATAATACAGACTGAAGCAGAATTTGGTGTTTTGTCACAGCTTTAGCTTCTCATTATATCAGCATTTTGTTTCATGTTGTGTATATCAATTTGTATCTGGTTTATGACTACTTTAGCTATCTAGATCATGTGCAAATGATATAATTTTAATCATTGTAATCCATATCTGGTTTCTTTCAATTGTATAAAAAACATAACAATTGTTTAATTCAGTTTGCGAATGACAGGTTTATCTTCTTCATTGATTGAATTATAAAATATAAGTTTCTTGCATAACAGGTTTCCCTTATTGCAGAGATTTATAATCATAAGATTGTTATGATTTTTTATGTCTTGTTTGTCCTGTAACCAACTCGAAGAGCAGCACAGCTAATTGTTTATGAGAAGCTTTGGGATTAACCGGTGCGAGTTTCCATCCTCCGACCAGCTTCAGAGTCATCATTCGCAGGACAAATCAGGAGTGCTTCCAGGTCAGTTAATCTTTTCTTCGTTGTTTTCATTAAATAGTTTAGTTTATAAATAAGTTTAATTAGATTTATATTAGGTTGTTTAATTTCAGTAATTATATTAGATCGTTTAATTTCAGTAGCTTTATTTCTTTTTCATAAAATATAAAAATCAAAAAACATATCTTGTTGTCTTAGGGCAGAAAATACATGAGTTTTGCAGGTTTTAATTAAATCTGTAGGCTGTTTATAGTGTACATTTGTGAATAAGTAATATTGCAGCTGATAATTAGATAGTTGATTTGAGTTATTATAATAGTAATTAGTAGATTGTATAGAATAGTTATAATTAGTTTTAGTTAGTTTGTTTTATTAGTTTTAGTTAGTTAGTTTAGTTTCTTTTATTTAGTTTGTTTTAGTTAGTTTTAGTTAGTTTTATTTGTTTTAGTTAGTTTAGTTAGTTTAGATTAGTTTCTCTTTGGTTTTCTTAAAAGACCTTAGAGCGGCCAACAGAGCCGTTAAACTCGTCAGGGTGGTTCATTCCAAACAGCTTGGGTTATTTAGACAACCCCGGACTGGTTCCACTCTCTCAATTGACGGACGGACAATTTCGCCCGTCAACAGACTTATAAAATATATCATTGAAGTATTTCACACATTCATTATCCTTCCTGATAATTGAGTTAAAACTCCATCAACAAACCATATGAATCCTTCTTCTCTTGCCAACGATGTATGAAAAACTAATAGAATTGTTGCTAGACTCCAAGGATGGGCGCTTCTACCAATTTTATTTTTAACATTTCAAAATATTTGTCACATTCCTGACTCCAGTGGAACTCGACTTCTTTCTTTAATAGCTTGTTGATTAGAAAAGTGATATCAGAGTACTGTCGGATAAATTTCCTATAATACCCAGTGTGTCTAAGGAATATTTTGATTTGATTTTGGTTAACTAGTGTCTTTAAGTCAAGAATAACCTTGATCTTAGCCATGTTGACTTTAATTCCATCCTTGCATACAATTTGGCCCAACAATATGCCTATAGGTGTAGCAAAGATGCTCTTTTTTATGTTTAATGACAAGTGAATCTGCTTGCATATCTCCAATATCATTCTTAACCATTGGATGTGGTCTTTCAATAGGCTATAGATAGTCCAATCGTCAAAATACAGAACCATCATTTTATAAATATACTCTTGGAATGCCTTGACTACTATCCTGGAAAAGACTGTTGGGGAGTTTTTGAGGCCGAATGGCATTACTCTGTAAAAAAATGATCCAAACTCAGAGAAAAATTAGTTTTTTCTCGATCTTCTATTGCTAAGGGTACTTGATTGTATCCAGAGAAGTCGGGTGAACGAATAACATTTGTGTCCCTCTACTTCATTAATAATCTCATCAACAAGTGGCATCGGGAACGGATCAGTTACTGTGAGTTTATTTAGTCCTCGGAAGTTGACGCAGATTATCAACTTCTTTAGGGCGTGATTTTTAGGTTGCACAACCATTGGAATTTCCCATTCTGACTTTTCGATTGGATATATAATCCAACAAATAGAATTGCTTCAATTTCCTTTTGTGCAATGGGCTTGGATTTATGTGCCAATTTATATGGCATTTTTTTAACAGGTTTGGCTCCTAGGATGAGGTCGATTTTTATCTCCCCCATCTCGTGTACCAATCCTTTGAGGTCTTTGTAATCGAATGCAAAGACAAATTGGAATTATTTCAATAGGTTGATTGTTTCTATTGATTGCTTGTCGAACCAATAGTCTCCTATTCTTGCCATACTTGGTCGACCATCTATTGATATGTCGAACTCTTTGGTTTTTATTTTTGCATCCATCCATTACAATGCTTTTGACTCATCCAATTGGCATTCTCCTTCCACAACTTTATTATAGCTTGATGGAAATTTTGTATTTTCTGTATCTTCTTTTTCTTCTTTCTCTTCCTTGGATGGAGTAGATTGTTTTTAGAGAGTTTTGTACTCCTGGATGGTTTTTCTTCCATCAGAAACTATGCCCTGTAAAACTTATGTTTTCCATATCTATTCAATGAGCTATGACATTCTTTGGACTAAGCGTCGATAATGAGTTACAAGTCGAAGTCGAGCCCACGTCGACTTTATCTTTTCCTTTTTTCTAAATCTCTTGGGGACTTGTTTTTTCTATAAAAAAATGATCTCTCTTGCTACTTCCTACAACAATGCTTCTTCAGGTTTGAATTCAAAGTCTTTGAGGAAATAATTTTTTATTTAATTCCAATAAAATGTGTGCCCAAATGCTTCTTCGATTTTATACCATTTGTGTAGTATATCATCCAATGTATTTGGGAACATTTGTGGCCACACTCTCTCATCTCGGTAGCCATCTTTCCTCCATTCCTTCTCACATTGTTGGATGTAATTGACTAGGTCGAACCGAGGGTTAAAGGTCGGAATGTATCATAGTTTTTTCCCACCAAATCTTTCGACAAAGGAAAGTGTGGAAATATTCCATGTTTGCAATCGAGGTGTGTGTCTCCCACCATCAAGATGCTTGATCTGTAAAGGACTCAACCAGAGTTTGAACTCTCCACTGTTCTCTGACTAACTTGGAAACTTCATCGACATACATCGATGGAGAGTTCCTTTCGTTGAACCGCAGGGGTTGATTTGTTTGTGAATGCGTCAAAATTAGTGTTGGTGTATGCTTGATCTTTCTTTCAACCATGATAGGTATTGCTTATACTGAGAAGCATGATTTGGGTCTCCTTATTGGTATCGCTTCTATCGACCATCACTCTTTTGCTTGTGCTTCATAATTATCCATTTGCCAATTGTATAGTTTTGTATCTGAGTTTTGACCTATTGACAATGGAGACTCGAGTAATATTTCTCCTTCACAGTTGGGTTCTATGTTATCATTCTTCTCATTCATGACTTGATATAGTCGACGAGATTCATGCGCTTCATCCCATGTCTCGAACCAAGGTTTTCCTTCCTTTGGGTCCAAGGGGATTATGATTTTTTTGCCACTTCCTTTCAATTTGATTCTATCTCTTTCAAGAGAAATTGTGGCCCTCATGTTCCAACCCTAAGGTCGACCGACTAATGCAGGGTAGGCAAGGATGCCTTGAACCAGATTGATCTCTTCAAAGTCGACTCTCATCGAAATTCCCATTACATATGTTATTATGCTTTTCAATGTTCCAATTGGCTAAATAAACCTCTAATATGCTAATTTCAGAAAATTCATTATAGGCTGAAGGAGGGGTTTCCCAAGTCGAACCCACGTTTCTCTTGGAACGATATTAACCTGAGACCCAAATTCGAATACAACTTGTTTGATCATATTTTCGTTGATTTTGAGGTTGACTTGTGGGTTGAAGTTGTTTGTTTGTCTTTCCTTTGACAACTGCCAAAGAATTTTCGCTGGTCTTTGGTCATCGTTATACTCTCTTATAATACCCAGTAGGTCAATCAAGCGATCGACCGACTATTTTTATTTTAATAGTTGCAAAAATTCGTTTAGTGTAGTGTCTGAGACATTCGCATGTCCTCCCTTGTTTTCTTTGTCTTGGTCGATATTTCGAAAGAATCTAAATGCTTCACAGTATCACATGGATTGTAGGTTAGGAAAAACCTAACCCAATCTACAAAGGTGAGACAACTATGAGAATACCTACCCACTATCACCTTAGATAGGTACTCCCCTTGCTTTAGTGAAGCAGAAATCCTACACAAGCAAGGAATACTAGGTGACCCTAGGGGGATTGAAATGGAGGGTAGAAAGATAATGAAGGGAACCCCTTAGGTCAATGATGGAGGAAGAAAAAGGGCTTGGAAAAGAGTCTTGTGGATGGAGGATGGTTTCCAAATACTTGGGGTACCTGCACCAAAGTGTTACACTTGCCCGAGACAAGACAAATAATAGTGATACAAGCCTTTAGATCAATGAGACAAGAAAGTGAAGCTTGTTGTCCTAAATTACAATAGTAAACAAAGGTATATCAGAAATGAAATCAATTATTTACCGCAAAAATAACCATCAAAAACATCAAATATTTTTTGAGTAATGAAACATTAAACAAGTAGATAAATTCCCAATACTTTGGCACGAGCTTTGATGGTGAGTTAGGGCTGCAAAAATGATGCTTTCAGATATTTTTCAGAGCAGCCAAATGGCTGTAGAAAATATTTTCTACAGAATCAAATTCCAACCATGAAAATTGACAAGTAACCGACAAAAAGATATGCAATATGTAGCAGAATAAGAGCACAAGTTTACAAGTAATTTCAATGATTGAAAAACAAATTATAGTAAGAGATTGAATGTGTTTTGTTGCATCCCTAATGGCTATAACATAAATTTATAACATCAATAAGATGTACTTGGCTAAGCTAGACGCCCTAGTGGCTCAAGCAAGCCTAAATCATGTAAATTTGATTCCACTTTGACAATTGAAATATCTCAACAAAACACGTTATCCAATGCAACTATTTTGTTTCTCGAAGGCAATTTTAGAACTAGTGCTTTGAATCTATTGGGTAAATGGAGTCTTGGTTATAAGAGTCAGATCCACAATATCTCTAGGGTTGTAATCCATTTTACTCCCTAGAGCATGCAAAACCAACAAAGGTAAGTCTATGAGGGCGTAAGCCCTTTTACTCCTCCTAGCAACCTTGTTAAAAATAACTTATCAAATTGCAAATAAAATGGACCTTGGTGGAGGACGTATGCCCTTATAGTCCTCCAAGGGTTTTAGACAAGTGTAGCATGAAACAAGAAGAAAATACTAACAAAGTGCATAAATTTCCTTACCAATTTCACAAGATAGCAAGACCAAACCCTAGTTTACCAAGATAATTCCATCAACATGGAATAGAACAAGCCTCCAAGAGGTGCACACCACCTTAGCTCCACAATATACCATAACAAGCATCCAAAAATGTTTCACAAGAGAGAGATAGTCCAAAATTCTCAAGTAGGGCACAAATTTCAGCCAAGTAGTCTTCTCTAATGAGAGAGCTATGATAAAAATGAAATGATTTTGATGCTTATTTATACAAAATCTATAAAACATATTTGTTCACATTTAGTTAGGGTAAACCAAAAAACAAGGGATTCATCCCCCTTAATTTTGCCCCTTTACAACTTTAACTTGATTTTACACATAAAGAAACCCTAAAAGGTGACGTCAAAACTCAATGAAGGCCCAAGCTGGGCTTATTCCTTTAAAACGTCCATGGACAAGGTCCTGCAAAGACATATGAGTGCACCCTCCAAGGGTCTCAAGTCCAATGTAACATGGTAAGTAAAATCACATTTAATACAAGAGCCACCTAAACATGTGCATAAAAAATACCTTATCAAATTAAACAAGTTCTCAAAGACCCTAAGCAATTTTCCAAGTTTAGGTATGGGAGGGTTGTCAAGGTGACCTATTGGGTGAGTCGTTCTTTAAGTCAAGGAGTGTTTCCTAGGTGAGCTCCTCTCTAGGTCATGTGGAAAAGATGAAGTGGATGGGGGTAAGACTTTTGGGAATGGGGTTCATGACATACAAGGGTTCATATTGTTTCATTTATGGGTGCATTTGTAGAGGGTGTGTTGCACCTTCATTTTTAATGCATCATTTTTCCAAGCCCATTTATTTGCCATTAATTAATTAAAGTCCAGAACAATTGGGTACTGCAAATGGGTAACATAAAACTTGGGAGGTGGTACCACAATGTCACTTGAAGGGAGAGGTACACAAAGTGCCATAGGGGTAAAACAAAGGTTGTAATGCACTTGTGTAGATCCCTCAACAAGTGGGACATCTATATATTATGAAATTGTTTCTTGCAGATATTTGATTTTCTTAGGAGAAATGTTTCATCATTCTCAACACCTGCTTGGGAGAGCATATGGAAGGTTATAGTTTTGGATTTTATCTTTTTCCAGCTACATTCCCTCTGGGCCTTCAACCACTTCTTCCCATGAAATAAGGTACAATTCCTTCTTGGGTCAGTACACCCAAAAATCCCAAAAGATAAAGACACGAAAGGGATGAAGAGTGAAAAACAATAAGTATGATCGAGAATGGTATGAATCATCATCAATGAGACCTCCCAATAGCAAACCCTTCCCCAAGGGTGACCAATTACTAGGGCACAATGTCAACCACCAAGGTGAAACAAGGCAAAGAGCATAATTTCCAAGCATATGTTCTATACTCAAAAGTGGCTTTAAATGCAACATACTCAAATGCCTAAAGTATTAAAGTGACACTTACCACAATACCTGACTTCTACCTCATGGAGAAAGACCCATTGTCTTCCAGAAGCAAATTGACGTAGTGAATGCCATCATGACGAACCAAGGATGCGTGGTGGTGAAGTGGGTCTCTATTTGTGTATGTGGATGTTTCCATTCATCTGTCTCTCAATACTCTGTTTCTGCAACCTGAGGGCCTTGAGACATCATCTCCTTAGTTATCGCTAGAAATTGGGGATAACATATGGCTCCTACTCAGGGACATTTACTCGTCGTAGAGTGCATGAGAACCTCAACATATACTAATTAGACTTGTTCCTACACTACTTACCTGGGGCCCTGAAGGTCAGGTCCTAAAACGTCGGGTGAATTCGTACAACCAGTGCAACCACCTGTTCATAATTTCATCAAGGTATCTCCCCCTGTGCTTACTCATGTAATACACCAAAGATAAGTTAAGCACATAATAATCATGAGCATAAATAGACATATAATCAATCATGTAATGAAACTCATGGAGATGGGTGGGAGGGAGGAAATCCTGCTGGAAATAGAAACCACAAGCCTGATCACCTCGAAAATCCTGCTTGAAAGAATAGCCACAAGTCCGATCAATCCATATCTGAAGAGGGCTACCATGTATAAATGACAACTCATCTTCTTCCTTGTGAGTGTGACCACTTCTCCCTGAAGATTGAGAAGATTTGAGAGATCTCGAAAAGACCCCATGATTCCCTTGAGAAGGAGATATGAGGTAGGGGACGAGATCAAGTCTAGAGATAGAATATTTCCGAACACCCAAAACATGTTGTTTCATCATCTGCAAGTCCCTACAAAAGGTTCCAAGATGAAAATATGGGTACTCTGTAGTATGAGTCTCTAACTTCCCTGGGATGGCCATGTCCCGGTGTCCATCTAGATTTGAAGGTGGTTGAAAATTTTCATAGAACAAATCTGCATCCTCAAAATAAAATATATTACAATCCCCAAGGGATGGCTGAAAATCAATCTGAGTATGCTGCAACAAATCATCCTAGAACAAATATGTGACCATATCATCACCAGGGTGTCAAGCATCTGACTCATATATGCATTGATACTAGTCCTATGAAGATGAAAACTCAACCCCTTTTGTTTGAAAGCTATCCTCAACATCGTAAATGGGATCTCCATCATATAAATGAAACAACCCACTACCCGTCTACGACTCTCCACACATATGAAATTATGAATATGTTGATCAACCATGAAATTATTTGTATAATCAAGACTAACCATTTCTTCACCTTTATGTGTGGGACCAAAGAGAGGTTGGACAACCCGATCTTTCATCAAATGGGAAGGAGGATGTTGATGTCCCATTTGAGTTCTCAACACATTGTACTTCATAGGATTCCTCTCCAACAATGGATTCCTCATCATTAAAACTGTATTTTTTTCCTATCTTGGTACACAAAGAGTTTACTCGGTGACATGTCTTGGCGAGGTCAAGTGTGAGCAAATTGGTATAACCTTCATCTAGGCTTTCCAAAGGTTGCACTTCATTGGAAGCTTCTTGTTCTTGGTGGACCTTCTTTCTGATAAAAAAAATTATCTTGACCTTCAATGAGTTTGGAGACTTCTTTGGGCATAAAAAATAATCAATCCTGAAATGGAGGGCCTTCTTGGTAACCATATTTACTTGTCACAATGTCACATAGTGACTTCACTCCTAAATAGGCAATGACAAGGTCCCATGTTGCATTTTGGGTAGACCTTTCTCCATAACTTCCCTAGGATGGCCATGTCTCGATGTCCATCTAGATTTGAAGGTGGTTGAAAATTTTCATAGAACAAATCTGCATCCTCAAAAGAAAATGTATTACAATCCCCAAGGGATGGCTGAAAATCAATCTGAGTATGCTGCAACAAATCATCCTAGAACAAATATGTGACCATATCATCACCAGGGTGTCAAGCATCTAACTCATATATGCATTGATACTAGTCCTATGAAGATGACAACTCAACCCCTTTTGTTTGAAAGCTATCCTCAACATCGTAAATGGGATCTCCATCATAAATGAAACAACTCACTAGCCATCTACGACTCCCCACACATATGAAATCATGAATATGTTGATCAACCATGAAATTATTTCTATCATCAAGACTAACCACTTCTTCACCTTTATGTGCAGGACCAAAGCGAGGTTGGACAACCCGATCTTTCATCAAATGGGAAGGAGGATGTTGATGTCTCATTTGAGTTCTCAACACATTGTACTTCATAGGATTCCTCTCCAACAATGGATTCCTCATCATTAAAACTGTATTTTTTTCTTATCTTGGCACACAAAGAGTTTACTTGGTGACATGTCTTGGCGAGGTCAAGTGTGAGCAAATTGGTATAACCTTCATCTAGGCTTTCCAGAGGTTGCAATTCATCGGAAGCTTCTTGTTCTTGGTGGACCTTCTTTTTGATAAAAAAATCATCTTGACCTTCAATGAGTTTGGAGACTTCTTTGGGCATAAAAAATAATCAATCTTGAAATGGAAGGCCTTCTTGGTAACCATATTTACTTGTCACAATGTCACACAGTGACTTCACTCCTAAATAGGCAATGACAAGATCCCATGTTGCATTTTGGGTAGACCTTTCTCTGTAACTTTGAAGGATAGCATTCTATTCCTCTTTTCTTTGCATGAAGAGATTGACCAAGAGGTCCTTATCGCAATCCTCTATCAATTGTTTACACAACTAATTTTCTTCTTCTATGTTTTCCTTGAGGTCCGCGAAGCTTTCTTCATCACTATCATCATGTTTTTCCCCAATTGTGTTCTTGTTGGACTTTAGGAGGGTCTCCTTTAAATCTTCGATAAGGCCAAAGGGAAGATTTTGTTGCAGAAAGGCATCCTTGAGATCTTGAATAGTATCTTCAAATTTCTGATTTCTAGGGCCCCAATGCTTAAGAAATTCTCGAACAAGGACTGTTGGAGAAGATACACATTTAGGCTTACAAGAATGTCTGATCTAGTTTCTTTGCTTCTCTTTTTGTGATAAAAGGAACAATCATATTGTCACATCTTCATGATCATAATTTAGGTCTAAGATAAGCTGACTGAACTTGACAATGTGTGCAACCGCCAAGGACGGGTCACCATCAAACTTTGGGATGTAATTCTACCAATTTGTCGGGCATTTGTTCGGATACCAATAAACATCCTCGATATCCAGGGCCTTGTATGCCACATGGAAGCGTCATAGAGCCATGCTTCCATTATTTGGGAAATCACTTCAATGGAGTCACCAAATGAACTTAGTGTTCATCAAAATTGAAAGGGCACTTCCCTCAAATGGAGTCACTAGGAAAGCTAGAGATTAGGGCTTTGAGATTAAAACTTTGTAAAGTGTTGATAGGGCACGAAAGAGGATTCAAAATCCTCCCCAACAACAACGCCAAAATGTTATCTCACGGATTGTAGGTTGGGAAAAGCCTAACACAATCTACAAAGGTGAGACAACTATGGGAATACCTACCCACTATCACCTTAGATAGGTACTCCCCTTGCTTTAGTGAAAGAGAAATCCTACACAAGGGGAGAATCTTGGGTGACCCTAGGGGAATTAAGACATAGGGTGGAGAGATAATGAAGATAACCCCTTAGGTCAATGATGGAGGAAGACAAAGGGCTTGGAAAAGAGTCTTGCAGATGGAGGATGGTTTCCAAAGATTTGGGTACCTGCACCATAGTGTTACAACTGCTCGAGACAAGACAAATAATAATGATACAAGCCTTGAGATCAATGGGACAGACAAGTGAAGCTTGATGTCCTAAATTACAATAGTAAACAAAGGTATATATCAACAATGAAATCAATTATTTACCACAGAAATAACCATCAAAAGCATCAAATATTTTTTGAGTAGTGAAGCATTAAACAAGTAGATAAATTCCCAATACCTTGGCACAAGTTTTGAGGGTGAGTTAGGGCTGCAAAAAGAATATTTTTAGATATTTTTCAGAGCAGCTAAATGGTTGTAGCAATAATTTCTACAACAGAAAATTCCAACCACAAAAATTGACAAGTAAACAGACAAAATGATAGACAATAAGTAGTAGAATAAGAGCACAAGTTTAAAAGTAATTTCAGCGATTGAAAAGCAAGTTATAGTAACAAATTGAATGTGTTTTGTTGCAAAACTAATGGTTGTAGCATAAAGTTATAACAGAAATAAGATGTATTTGGCTAAGCTAGATGCCCTAGTGGCTCAAGAAAGCCTAAATCATGTAATTTGATTCCACTTTAGACAACTAAAATATCTCAACAAAACACGTTATCAAATGCAACTATTTTGTTTCTCAAGGCAATTCTTAGACTAGTGCTTTGAATCTATTGGGTAAATGGAGTCTTGGTTATAAGAGTCAGATCCACAATATCTCTAGGGGTGTNCTAATGGTTGTAGCATAAAGTTATAACAGAAATAAGATGTATTTGGCTAAGCTAGATGCCCTAGTGGCTCAAGAAAGCCTAAATCATGTAAATTTGATTCCACTTTAGACAACTAAAATATCTCAACAAAACACGTTATCAAATGCAACTATTTTGTTTCTCAAGGCAATTCTTAGACTAGTGCTTTGAATCTATTGGGTAAATGGAGTCTTGGTTATAAGAGTCAGATCCACAATATCTCTAGGGGTGTAATCCCTTTTACTCCCTAGAGCATGCAAAACCAACAAAGGTAAGTCTAGGAGGGTGTAATCTCTTTTACTCCTCCTAGCAACCTTGTAAAAAATGACTTACCAAATTGCAAATAAAATGGACCTTGGTGGAGGGTGTATGCCCTTATACTCCTCCAAGGGTTTTAGACAAGTGTAGCATGAAACAAGAAAAAAATACCAACAAAGTGCAGAAATTTCCTTACCAATTTCACAAGATAGAAAGACCAAACCCTAGTTTACCAAGATAATTCCATCAACATGCAATAAAACAAGCCTCCAAGAGGTGCGCACCACCTTAGCTCCATAATATACTATAAAAAGCATTCAAAAATGTTGCACAAGAGAAAGATAGTCCAAAATGACCAAGTAGGGCCCAAATTTCAGCCAAGTAGTCTTCTCTAATGAGAGAGCTATGATAAAAATGAAATGAATTTGATCCTTATTTATACAAAACCTCTAAAAATTATTTTTCCACATTTAGTTAGGGTAAACCACAAAACAAGGGGGCCATCCCCCTTAATTTTGCCTCTTTACAACTTTAACTTGATTTTACACATAAAGAAACCCTAAAAAGTGACGTCATGCCCTAAGGGGGTGATATCCATGTGCTAGGGTCTTATCCATGGTGCAAGGGGTCTTCCTCATCGCAAGGTGCCAAGTTTCGATCAAATCATCATCACCACCACAAACCCTAGCCCTAGTCAAGACGTCAAGCCCAAGAAGTGTGGTGCAAGGCCTCCAAAGGCAAGTCATTGGCCTAGATAAGGATAGGTGTCAGCTCCAAGGTCTTCTCTCTTGCCTCCAAAGGAAACATCCAACCTATGTCTTGCCCCCAAAGTCTGGGTCATGACATCCAACCTGTGGGCTTCCTGCCCCAATGAAGGCCCATGCTAAGGTTGTTCCTTTAAAATGTCTATCAAACAAGGTCCTACAAAGACAAATGAGTGCACCATCCAAGGATCTCAAGTCAAAGGTATCATGGTAAGTAAAATAACATTTAATACAAGAGCCACCTAAACATGTGCATCAAAACTACCTTATCAAATTAAACAAGTGCTCAAAAACCCTATGCAATTTGCCAAGTTTAGGTATGGGAGGGTTGTCAAGGTGACCTATTGGGTGAGCCATTCCTTAAGTCAAGGAGTGTTTCCTAGGTGGGGCCCTCTCTAAATCATGTGGAGAAGACGAAGTGGATGGGGGTAAGACTTTTGGGGATGGGGTTCATGACATACATGGGTTCATATTGTCTCATTTAAGGGTATCTTTGTAGAGGGTGTGTTCTACCTTTGTTTTCAATGCATCCTTTTTTCAAGCCCATTTATTTTCCATTAATTAATGAAAATCCAGAACATTGGGTACTCCAAATGGGTAACATAAAACTTGGGAGAGAGTACCACAATATCACTTGAAGGGAGAGGTACATGGAGTGCCATAGGGATAAAGCAAAGGTTGTAACACACTTGTGTAGATCCCTCAACAAGTGGAACATCTATATATATGTGTGTGTGTGTCACTGTTTTGTTTCAAATAGTTAATATACCTATGTAAAGGACCACATTTTCTTCAACTTCTCATTACCCATCTTGGAGATTTTGCACAAGAACCAGTTCTATGATTATAATACATTTCAATTTATCTATTTATCTCTGACCATTAGTGAAAGCAATGCCTCTATGATTTTAGATTTACCATGATCCTTATTACAAATTACGGGATTCATATACCATGTTACGAAAGACATTCTATAAATATTTGAATTCACAGATTTTACCTACTTCCATAATATCTTCTGTGGTTTCAGCATTATGATAGAATCGGATGAGTAGAGGGCCTTATTTCTTGGTATAAGACTTTACAGTTGAATCCACATGTTAAAACACCAGACCCCAGGTTAATAAGAATAAAAAGGGAGAACAGGGTAATAAGAATAACAAGGGAGAACCAAAACTATGAGAGGATGGGGAAGAATAATGCTACCCATACTCATCCACCTTGTCATGAAGAATTTTGAATGAATAATGGAAAAGAGACATGATGTGTATGAGAACAACAATAAATTACAACAACGAACAACCTATGGTAATCTGTATAGTGAAACAACACTACAGCATATGAGAATTTGAACAGTGAAACAACGAGCAGCAACAAACTTGGAACTGTGGAACACAAATAGTGAAGTTCGAACTTTGAAGTTTACATCTCTGTAGGTTGTAACTTGGAAGTAGAGTATAAAATTAATTCACTTGTTGATAAGTGACTTTCCGTTGATGAATTGACTGATTCTATAGCTTAGACTCTTCCCCTTGAACGATGAAACCTCACTGGTCACGCTGGATGCTCATTTCTCACACTCACATTGCAACTTCACTTTCTAATAGTCTATTGGTCATGGTCTGTCTTGGAAGTGGGGCAGGGGTCTTCTAATAGAATATCAACGCCCTTATGGCATAGGGTTTCAACAAGCGGAAAAAACCCTAAAAAATAACTAAATCTTCCCTGGTTCAGCACATGGTAGGGTCTCATTGTCACGGGATCTGTTTCCAGTAACCGGGATTTGTTTCTGGATCGCAGGATCTGTAACTGTAACCCACACACAGGATCCATTTACCAGGCAAATCCGGATCCGTATCCAGATCTGAAACACAAATCCACACATCCAACTTCAAGAACCCATGAATCTGGTAATGTAAGAAAAATGAAACTATTCTAATACTGGAAAAAACAGCAACTACCCACACAAAAGCACTTTTCTAAAATAGAAAAGCAAGTCTAGAAAATAGACACTGGCTAATGCTGAAAACAGCCTCAACGTCAGCCTATATCTACTGTGCTTCACAGAGGCTCCTGCTAGATCTGCCACGCCATCATTCTCTTTCACCTAACCAGCAGAAGTGCGCCATGCTGGTGGAGACGCAGCTACCAAGCAACAGGAAAAAATCTAGCATGGCAAAGGCCCTCGGGCACCTTCTATCTACTAAATAAAGTGCCACATAAGAAAAATTCTCACAATATGCACATGCATCAGTGCACTTGTAAAAATGTAGCATTTGCAGGGGTCTATGGTCTTATAAGGAATCAAGAGCCACTGAATATAGCCACAACTCTTCCTCTCTGTACCATCTGTAAATTAATATAAAATATCTTTTGTTTTTATTGAAAAACAAGAGCCTTCTACAGCCAGCTAACATTGGAAAACCCTATTGTTCCAGCATATGATTTTGGGACTTTTGAATGTACTTCCGGTCTTTAAAGGAAACTATAAACATTTCTGAATAAAAAAGGCCATGTCAAATCACTGCAACAGCCATTTGCGAGGCGAACTGATGTTTTAGTTTTAAAACTGTACCAGATAACACAGTACTAATATAAAAAAAATTGACAGTCTATAGCCCTCAAATGTAGAAACTGTAAACATTATTGAAGAAAAAAAAGCCATGTCAAGTCACTACAATCGCCTCATGGATTGAAGAGTGCTATGAATTTTCAAATATATGATTTTTCTCACCAATCCTCTAAAAAAGATTGAGCTTGAACACCGAAATATAGATCATATGCAATATATAAGATATAATGCAAATGATACAGATTGTAGAATGATCCAGATGATTGGTTATCATCATTTCAATTGTCATTAATCAAAGATAGGTTCTATAATTCAACTTTTTCATCCTCCATGGCAATACTACATTCTATCTACCGAGTTGTATTTGGTTTATTAAGTTATTTGGTTTGTCATTCAATGTAGCTCTGCTATATCCAAACAACTAAAATACAAATAAATTATTGGTTCAAATGATGTTGTACTTGTCTAGACTGTAGAGAGTTCTTCCTATTTCTTTTCACGAGTGATTTTAATCCTATTTTAAGATGTGCTTTGACAAGCATCGATGTGTTTGTTCTGTATTCTTGCTCAGACTGATTGTTCTATGAATTAGAGGGTTAAATTGTAATTTAACCCCTTTTCTGATTCACTAGAAGGTTTGAGCCCTTCAGTGGACACAAGTCTGTCTATCTAAATTCACGGGCTATGCAATTCAGAGTTCCAATGGTATCCATCTTTGCCTATTGCCTATTTCTAATCAGATAATAAGATAAGATGATTTTATTAATGTCTACAAATGATCAAGAGATAGGTCAATGAGACTAGATGGTAGAGAATACAAATTTTGATCAATCAAAAAAGAAAAATGGAGTCCATCATCAATCAGAGATCAAATTTTGATCGGCAACATCTTCCTTCATCGTGAATGGCTCTTTGATGTTTTTTAATGCTTTTAAATCTGAAAAGGAAAATGCTACAAATCAGAACGTTTTTATCACTTATCTGAAAATTTAAGTTTTTATCACTTATCTGAAAATTTGCCAAATCAATATTAAAAAAAGG
>JASDQU010737046.1:106008-126739 GCA_032191745.1 Picea mariana | reverse complement strand
CTGCAAGCTGCGTGTATTTGAGCGACGAGGGAGTCGAAGGTGGTGGGGTGTGGTGGACAAGTGGGGTTGAGAGGGGAAAGATCTATTAGCGGGATTTGATCGGGCGTGAAGTCACAGTGCTTGGCGTTTGGGCGGTGCTCCGGAGACTGGATGAAGGCTGCATCTATGCCCAGACGGGCTTGGGATTCGCTGTCTAAACCCATTTATTTTCCTGTGTTAGATGCTCCGTATTTTCCTGTGTTAGATGCTCCGTCGATCTTGCTGAATAATGTTTAATTATCTGTCGATCTTGCTGAATATTAACCTTAGAGCATGGTTTTAAATATAACCAAATTACAGACATAGCAATGCTCACGTCATCTATGTTTAATCTCATTTGGTGCATTGAACCTAGATAATTTATTTTCTCTATTCTCATGTGGTTCATTGAACCTAGATAATTTGTTTTCTCTACTTACGTCAGTGCTTAGGCCATAATTTGTTTTCTCTACTTACGTCAGTGCTTAGGCCAGTGCTCACCTCATGTATGTTTCTTCTTATCTGTGCTTTGAATTTACATGATTTATTGTTTCTACTTGTGTGATTCCAAATTATAAGCACAATTATGCTAACGTTGTGTATGCATTTTATTTTTTTGGTTTATTGAAATTAAACAAATTATTTTCCTTATGTCCATTTATGTCCATCCAATTCATGTCGTGCATGTCTCTTCTTATCTGATATATTGAATTTAAGTCCATCCAATTCATGTCGTGCATGTCTCTTCTTATCTGATATATTGAATTTAAACTTTATATTGAATATGGAAAAATTGAATTTAAGTCCATCCAATTCATGTCGTGCATGTCTCTTCTTATATGATATATTGAATTTAAACTTTATATTGAATATGGAAAAATTGAATTTAAACTTTATATTGAATATGGAAAATTTAGTATATACATTGATTTTTTACATCAATAAGATTTACATTGATTTTTATATTGAATATGAACAATTTAGTAAATACATTGATTTTTGACATCAATAAAATTTACACTTACACTTTCAAGGGCTATATTAAAAATTTACACTTACACTTTCAAGGGCTATATTAAATTTGAGGAGTTTTAACCTAATTATTTACAATATTTAAAGATACATTTAATTTAGACAAGGTATTGGACATAATGAATATAAATATTATTACATGTATAGTTTAGTTTAGATTTAATAAATTAAATAAATCTTTTAACAAATGGATATTTTTTCTCACCATAAATTTGATAAGAATGTAACAAAAAATTCAAGTATAAGAAGAGTTCTACCATGATTCAAGTGTGGTGCATGGTGGAAAAATGCATTGAAGGGTTTTGCCTAATTCTGAATCAACCCATATCATCATAAATTCAATCAAATTTTCGAGTCAATGAGAACTTTGCCTATATCATTGAATTCCAACAACTAGGAAGAAGTTTGATACAATATTAGACGGCTCTGTATTTAATTGGAAAGCATTGTGCACTCAATAGTGTTGCATTAAATGAAATATATGATGGAATGATATATACATTGTCATCAATGCAACACTGTGGGGTGCTTATTGATTGTAAATCTATTATGCATATTAAAGTTGTGAATTTAAAAGTTGTCTATATTGAGTTATTATATTTGATAGTTTGTTTATATGCGTGAACTTGAGAAACAACATTTGACAAGTTTTGTGGCATTGAAGTGAGTATCAACTCAAGAGGGGACGAGAGAAGATATTTCAAGATGCTAAATAAAACATATCTCTTCATTTATTATCTTGTTTATTTTTCGTTTTCCCACACATATGCTCCTACACAACACATCCCTTAGAAAACAAGGGAGAGGGTGAGAAAGCACGCATATCCATCCCACCCCCATCAATTAGATGAATTTGTACAATTACTTTTCTCTCCCCATGTCAAATTTGTTTTTCCTTCTAGAGTGATATTGAACTCCTAAAACATATTACTTAGGGTATTCTCCAATAAAACTTGATAAACACGAGGATATGTTGAAAGTCCAACATATGGCTAATGTTTAGTGGATGTAGGCTAGTGTAGCTTATTAATTTGAATACAAATGTTGTGTGTGTGTGTGTGTGTGTGTGTGTGTGTGTGTGACTCTCTTTACAAAAATCTAATATGTTTTTTCAAAAATATGCAACGAATGCATAAATGAATTCAAAATACCATTATGCATAATCATATTAATAATGTGTAGTGATTACTTCACTCCAATTTTTAATTAAATGAATAATTTTGTACTATGATATGAACAACCTTGAGCTTTAATGAAGTGATCCATAAACCCATTTACAATTTATAAATGAGGTATAAACAATACAACCCAAGAGAATGAGAAGTGTTTCACATCCCGTCTATTCATATTTAAAATTACGTAAACAAAGGATTGAGAAAATGATGAAACAACAAACAAGATGACAAATTGTTACATCCTTTGGTTTTTACACATAACGATTCATTGAGTTGTCAATCCACATCAATCCCTATATGAATCTACAACAAAGCACATCAAAGTAACAGGACAAGTTGAAGTGTGATCAAAATCTAACTATCGTCGATGGGTCATAGTGTTGGATCTTTGTAATAAGATATAAGTGCATTTATGGCAAAGCACAACACTATCACTCTAAAGTATGAGACAATTCTTGGAATGAACCTCTTATTAGTGTGAATCCTCTAACCATGGACATAGTCAATATCTTACTCCACTTAGGCTCAAACCTCCTCACTTAGGAGTTGTTAGTCCCCAACAATGATCTTCCCAGTTAAGGAAACTTAGCTTGAATCTACGCCAAGATGTACCACTTGTTGACTTGGGGAGAATTTTCTTTTATCCCAAATTGATAAACTTTCATGGTTCGATGTTTGATTGCATGGTGTTTTCATTGAAGAACTATATTTGATTTAAACTCCCTGCCAACTTGAAATAGTGATCTAGACCCTAGGTGGGATTGGATGTCCAAGGTGAAAAAATCCTTCATTGTGAGAAAAATGCTTTGAATTGAGATTTATGTCATGTTATAAATAGCCACTAAGTAGTGCATGATGTTTAATCATGATAGGGTGGCAAGTTCATATAAACATAGAACTTGACCAAGTGAAAGCATTCTTTGTCATAGAAACATGTTACAAGTGATTAAGTATCATGCAACTTAATGAGTTAAGTGTAAAGTGTTGTCCCTTGAGATGTTCCCCTTGAGAGAGGAATGATGTCGGGGCATCTAGAGTTCACTTTAGGTATCAATATGGCTCTTGGACCAAAGGGGTGATCCCTTAAATTCTATAAATATCACTACCCATTGTCACCTCAATAGCAACATCATCATTCAAACTTGGAAAAACCCAAATTTTGATTAAGGATTTCATACTCTAGATTTATACTAAAGCTCAACATATGCAAAAGAGAATTGATTATTAAGCATTTTATGAAAATAGGGGCTAAGAGAGAAGGAAGGATAGGTTGACAAGAGAGAAAAAAGGAAAAAACTTGAAAACCATTCCCAATGTGCACATTTATCCCTAACTACAAGACATTAAATATGCAAGAAGAAGATTCAAAATATTTTTAAAAAGATAAATATCTTTGAGGCATCCAAGAGGATGGTAGTCGCAAATGACCAGAGATTTCATAGTCAAAATGTGTTGGGAATTATGAGGAATGAATATTTTTATCACACTCTTGCACCTTAGTGCAAATCCTTCACAAGGTACAAAGATGAGTGGAACATTAGTAGTGTTACCATTGTCATCTAGGAAACAAATTCCCTTATTTTAGTGAAGGATGGATACAACACAAGGGAGGCTTCCCTAGTAGCCTCTATGGTTTGTAAGGAAAGACACAATCGAGAGTAAGGTCTCTTATGTAGCTACCTAATTTACCACCAACTAAATATATCAAGCAAGTTATGGATTAGGTGGTTACTCAAAGAAAATTCAATATTGGGTTTTATTTTCTTTAAGGCTAACTCGAGGGGTTTATCGAGTTATTATATAATGCAAAATGATCCCCAAACACTACAAATCTAAAAATTACTAGTTGTTGTTGTAAAACTTGTATAAAAGATAAAAAACATTGTGGCAATAAACAAGTTATAATAGAAGTCAACTTTATCCCTTTGAATAAGTATTAAACAAGTATAAATTAGGGCTAAAACAATGGATAAAACTAGGGTTCAATAAAATAGCTAATTATAAAAGTTAAAAGGTATGTAACAACCAGGAATACCAAGATGTCCAACCTTAATATGGTTGTAATATAAATTAGCAAGACAATTTATGGAAATAAAATGATTTTCTAGGTTAAGTACATGCACAAAAATCAAGACGTCTCAGATTTAAGATGGTTGAAAACTCATATAAGTAATTATAAAACCCTAGATTTAACCCAAAACAAAAATAAAAAGGTGAAATTTGGATTTAAGATTGACTAGTTGGGAGAAGAGTAGTGCGTACTATTTTTTGGGGCTTATGGGGTTAACTAAGGACTCCCTTGAGAAGTTGTAAGAAGAACTATGGTGATAGTTAGGTTTGTCCACTACAAACCCTAACAAATACACCTAGTGCCTTACAAATTCCAAGATAGTTCAAGGGCATATACTTCACAATTAATCTTCTAAGGATAATGCTAAGTCGTCCTCCATAAATGCATGCTCAAGTCACACATGTGGCACATGTGGTCTCTCAAGAGTGGACGACTCACTCAAATGATGTAAAAATTCATGTGTAGGGGCTCCAAAGTGAAACGTTCCCTCCAAAGGTTGTAACGTTTCATCCTCCAAGTGCAAAATCATCCCTAAAAACCGCAATGTCCCCTAAAAAAGGTGCCACATCCTACCCAAATGGTGTTAGGTCATCTCTACAAGGTGTGATGTCCTCAAAGAATCCAAATGAACTCCATAATAAGTAGAACAACCTCCATCAAGTGTTCTCTACAAGGTGTGATGTCCTCAAAGAAGCCAAATGAACTCCATAATAAGTAGAACAACCTCCATCAAGTGTGCAAGGGGCCTTCTCAAAGTCCTCCAAAGGACCAAGGGTGCTCAATCCAAGTCATATCCATGAAAAGTACATTATCCAAAGAGGGGCTCAAGAGACCCAATGTAACTATTAATCTGGAGGTATGTACACAAGTCTAATGCAACATAAGAAGTGAGTCATGTCAAATGTAAATTCCATTAGGTAGATCACATTAGGCATCATCTTCAAACTTCACAATAACTCATAGAATTCATACAATTTTTCAAATTTAGGTATGGGAGGGTCATCATTAGCCCCTATTACATGTGTCAGGACCCAAGAAGAGAAGTATTTCCCATGAAACCCATCAAGGAGAATGTATAATGATAGTGTTAACACATAGAATTGTAGGTGTCAAAAAATCATTTTAGTTTTGTTTTTTGAGTCATAGGTTACATAAGTCATAGGTTTTTATGTCTTCTTGTTGTGGTCATCACTCAAAGTTTGATTTTGAATAAGCTAAAGTTTGGTTCAACCTTGGTTTAAGAGTATTGAGGTCATTTTATTAGACATCATGACAAGGTAAATAAAGTCTTTATGAGCCACACCTTACATCATTACCTTGACATGTCACACCTCCCAGTTGTACACAAGTTCCCTTTGTCACCATCTATCCGTTTAAGTGTCAAGTCAAAATTTGGTGTATGTGCTGCCAACTCACTAAGAGAGTTCACAACGTACTCTAAGTACCTCATGCATTCATTTGTCATCATTGCAATTAAAGGATCGTGTCAAAAAGTATTTCCTTGTTTTCATATTCTACATTTAACCACTTTTCAAGGATTATGTCACATATCTCATAATAGTTTCCTTGAAGTGTGCAATCTGTGTTTGAATTTGGCTCTGTGGATTAGCACTACGAACCTGGCGCTATAGAGGCGTTCTGAAATGGTGTTAGGGGTTGGTTGAAGAGGAGAATTGGAGGTTGGATAGCTTGCAAAAACATCTTGTCAAATTCATAGACATCTGCATCAAGCCCAGGTCTACCAGGTACTCCATGAGGCTTTCCATGTTTTTTAAATGTTAAGAGAAGGGTTTTTGTTGGTTTACCTTTCAATGCTACAAACTGCCCATTTATTTTACTGCCATCTTTCAAAACTCAACTCCATGATGTTATGAACCTTGCTCACTAAACCAGGCCACCTTTATACCTCATCCATCTTTCCCACTGCTCATAATTCACTTTCTCCACTGAATTTCCCCCAGTGTTGCGAACTGGTATTCTGCCACTGCGAACCCTCTGTTCCAGTATTGTTGAAACCCTCATCTTCTACATCTTTTAAAAATTTCAAATTTTAAAGAGTGAATCTACACCCCTTTCAAACTTGAAATATGTGTTTGATCAATTGTTGAACCAGGTTTAAAGAGTGCACGCATTATCATGCTGTTAACTGATATTTGTATTGATGAAAAACCTTATTTTAGCGGAGAATTCACTTTCACCTCACTTTTATTATAACTCTCAGTTGTTATTCCTTATTGTTCATGATGAAAGAGTGTCTTCTCTTATACCTCATGCATATAAAATAAGGTGCATAAATCTCTATACAAGGTCATCCTTTGAAAGTAGTTCTATCATTGAAACCCTAATTTCCTGTACTCCCTACTTTAACACATCTAATTGTCATTAAAACTTACATAAAATAATTCTTCAGCAGCAATATGGAAAGTCAACAGCACAATAAGGATCATAAGGGAGGGGAGATTGTAAGGACAAATCCCTGTGATATGCGTCTCCTTGACTCTGAACCTTTGATCAAGGAAGCCTTTCATAGGGTAGGGTGCATTATTTTTTGTCAAAAGATGCAGAGGGGGCATCCAGAGGTGGCCAAAGAATTTACATTAAATTCTAATGGGACCAAAACCAAAGTGGGGATGTTATAATTTGAGGTTTCAGAACATTCCATCTCTATTGCAAAAGAGATACCCAACAATGGATAAAAGTGGTTCAAGGATATGTCTTTAAATGCTTCCTTCTCCAAGGAATTCCTTAAGCCAGAGTATCAGGGGGACAACTTGTCCAAAGGGGTACCTAGAAGCCACATGCTTGAAGGTTTTGATAAGATGTTGAAGGTTATCCAGAGGTATTTCACCTATGAGGGAAGGTTTAACATGGTATACCAATATCACATCAGGCTGTTGCTACATTTCACAGGCAAAGAAGCAATGAACCTCCCTTTTTATATTTTTAGAAGCATTGGTAATATGGTTGACAGAGTTCAAGCCAAGTCTAAGCAAGTAGAAACCAATGTATTTCACTCTGGCCTTATTAAGATGTTAGTGATGGAAGAGTTGAGAAAGACAAACACTGATTGGGAAACATTCCTCACTTCATCACAGTTTCAGTTAAATGTTTCCCCCACTCGACAGTCCAAGATACAAATTCCTACTCCTATTGATAGGATTGTGTATTCAGAGGTTAGTAAGAAGAAAAGGGGTGCTATGACTGATAAAGATGACAGAGCCACACATGAAACATAAGTAGGAGGGCCTTCACAACCTTCACATAGGGAAGCTTCACCCATGGCAAATCCCATTCCTATGTAGGTTCCTTCAAGCAAATCCACATGCATGAGAGGAATAAAACTTGTATTTCCTTCACCCATTGTTGCAAACAAAGTTAATCCTAGGAGGCCTTTTACTAGAGCATCATCCAAGCAAAATTTCCCTGTGAAGGATGATGTAGCAGAGACTTCAGCCCAGAGGAAAGGTAAATCCAAATATTTTGAGAAACCAATTGAAGTTATTGACATCACTACTCCTCAACATGAGAGCAATCCCACCTTCAAGAGGCTCAAGAGGAAGCTCAAGGAAGCAAGAGTTGAAGATGATAAGTTGAAAGAGGAGGACTTGGTTTCTAGGAAGAATCTTAAGGATATAATGGAAATGTGTCATGAGACCATTGATAAGGAAATATTTTTAGCCAAAATATTATTTCTCCTCCACAGGCAGCTCAAAAATATCTACAATCAAAACAGATCTCATCAAGCTCAAATCAAAAAATTAAAGGAAAAACTACAACCTTATAAAGAAGAATTGGCCAAGAGAAACCTAGACATGCTGACCAAGGTTGCTACCAGGAGAAGCTCCAGGATTAGAAAATGAAGATGTTGAACCTCCATAACCAAGCATCAATGTTGGTCAAATTTCCCATGTCACGCATTTTACAACTTTTGATGATGGCTATGTTTTGTAAACTATGATTATTAGTTTGAGTGATTTCCTTTAATTAGTATTATCAATATTATGAATTCTACAACATTTTTGGACTCCTGCTATAGTTCTGGGATGTTTTAAGACTTTGTAAAATAAAACAGGTCACTACAAGAAAGTTCGTAGCACCTCGCGCTGCGAACTAGCTGTTTCAGGACAGTTTGGAGTGCAACACTGCGAACTCAACTTTTTGGATATTTTTAGGGGGAATAAAGCTGCCAGATGTCAAGATGAAGGCATACCTGATTTCTCAAGGCCAGTTGTGATCTTGGAGGCCACCTACCCAAAGAGAATACGCTCAAATGGACACATCATCACCCTTTAAGAATATGTTTCCAATGTTGCCAACATCATCTTGAAAAGTAGCATTATGTTTTCTTTCTGTTGTACACATGTAGCCATGCCACCCTTAGGCACAAGGATCCTATGAAGAAGTTGTTATTCGAATTGTAAAGCTGTCAATGATAGTTTAAGCTATAAAACAAGCATTGTAAGATGGAGGAGAGGTTCGAATGTTGTGAGAGAGGACTCATATTTTTTATATTTTCTATGTAGCAGAAAGTATCTCCTAATGTATGGACCAGACCTAAGACACTTTGGATAATGGAAATAAATCTTTCTTCTTGATCCTCTTATTTCCATCTTACTTTGATTACAATCTATTGAATGATTCATTTGGCTGATTGTATCTTTGTTACAATATAGGATCTATTGTGATATTGTTTACAAAAATGTCAGAGTCTTTCTCTTTGATTTTAAGAGGTTCTTATTTCATAGATTTTCTTCATATGTGTGTCAATGCTACATGATGTAGATGATATGCATATTACACTTTTCTTTTCAATTCTTCCACCTACTCAATTTATCTCTTAAAAACCTAATTTGAAGTTATTCAAGGCCTTAGTTGCTGGTGTATATTTTATGGAGTTATCCGTGATCGAATTTCTTTTCTGAGTTTTCCATCCATTTGCCACTTTTATACACATTTATCTTTCACATTTTGATGGGTATTGGGCTTGCACTTACAACAGTACAAGTGTTACTCTCAGTTCTAATAGATAGATGTATGGTTTGGGGTTTGATTTCATGAGTTGTATTGGATAGTAATGTGAGGTTATGTAAGATATTCATCCACATGAGCACCTTTGTAATGAGGGAGAACTTATGCATTGAGTTTCCCTTTCCTCAACATTGTGTCTTTCCAAACCCTCTTTTTCCTGTTTCTTTATTCATTAAACATTTTATGGATTTTGAATTTTATTCTACTTTATTTCATCCCTTTTTAGGTATGCATTCATTGCGTAGGACTTGAGGTGATGGCCTCATAGTGAGGGGGTATTTCTCATGCTTTGTTTTCTTTGTTTTTTTGGTATTCCTTTTATTTTCATTTTTCTTTTCATTTTGATTTTTTTGCATATTTTTCATTTTTCTTTCTTTTATATTTAGCTACATCAACCTTGAGAATTCAAGCTTCTTCTTCTCATGGGATTATGAAGCATGAACCTTATGTGTGACATATGACAACCAACCCATGAGTAGGAAAATGGAAATCATGAAAGATGGAGAGTGTTATGTATGGTATGGGATACAGATATGCTAACCCTCTCAAATACCCCCAATAGTACAACTCTACTTAAGAGTGACAACACTTATCTAGGATATGATGATGACCACCAAGGTCAAACAAGGAAAAAGGCACAAATTTAGAGCATCATGATCCATTATTTGACTCAACCCATGGTCACTACTTTCATGTCAAATAAACAAGGAATTAACACTTAATATGATGCAATGAAATATGATACCTCATGTATGTCAAGCACTATAGTCATCACAAGAGAGTGATATAAGAAAAATTCATAAGCATCATTGGTCAACTGTCTGTGGAGAACCATGGATCTTGTCTACGAGATATTTTTCTATGATATGGATCATAGGAGAAAAAATCACCTCTAGTTACCCCTAGATGTGAGGGGGTGGCATCTGGCTCCAACATGGGGACATGTGCTGACCATAAATCACATGAGAACCTCAACAATCTCTCAAACTCCAAGACCTACACTCTTCATCAATCTAAAAAAAAATCATGATACATCTCACCATAAAACCATTAGCAACAAAAGGGTAGGGGGATGCGATCCCCCTGTTATATGAAAAATATAAATGAAATTCATCAAAATTATTTTAGACATATACAATTTTATTTATTTATTTATTAGACAAGACTAAATCAAAATGAAACTAACTATAAATTCATAAAGTCAATTGATAATTGAAAACAAATAAGCAAGGAAGCACAATCAAGATGCATAAAGGAAAAACACAACATGACCTACAACTATTAATTATACAATTAAAAAAATCAAGTGCCAGTTGCAAAGTGAATCTTGAGAAGATTTCCATTAACCAGCAAAGGAAACTTCTCTCCATCAAGGCTAACTAGGTAGAAATAATTAACTCCAACATTTCTCTCAATTTTATAAGGACCAAGCCAACCACCATGAAACTTCTTGTGCATGCTAGGATTTTCCTTTCTTTTACCCCACGTGAGTACAAAATCTCTCTCTTTGAGATATATTTGTATTTCTTTATGATCGAATGTTCCTTTGATTTTATCTTGATTTCTCACCATTTGATAAAAAACATTTCTTCTAGATTCATCCAACTCTACAATATTATAATTTCTTCCTTGTAAGGTTTCCTGATATGTTGTGAAATGTTGCATAAGATGAAATACAAGAATATAGAGGTTAATATGCAATTTTTCTTCCATTCCATACACTAATTCAAAAGGTATTTTTCGAATGGAAGTCTTAGTCATGATATAGTTTTCCCATAGTGCATATTTGATCATGCTATCTCAATTTTTTTTATTATCACCCACAATCTTCTTAATGATATTCATGAGGTTCTTATTACTAGATTCAACCAATCCATTATCTTGTGGGTAATAATTAAAATAATGAAATAACACAATTCCATACTTGAAGAATTTTTTTTCCATAGCCAATGAACTAAAATCCTTCACATTATCAACAATGATTTTGAATGGGGCACCAAATCTTGTGATTATTTTATCTTCAAGGAAATTCATCACAACTTCTTTAGATGCCTTCTTTGTTGGTATGGCCTCTACCCACCTAGTGAAATATTCTGTGGGATTTAGGACCCATTGGTATCCATTATTAGAATTTTCTTTAAACTCACCAATAAAGTCCAAAACCCATTGTTCAAAAGGTGCTTCAACAATGAATAGTTTCAAAGGTAATGCAGGAAATCATTGATTCCTTTAGAAGAACTGGCATGGTGGACAAGACCTGACATAACAATGAGTATCAGTGAACAATGTTGGACAATAGTAACCTACCTTCAAGATTTTATGTGCATTAGTACGAGTTGCAAAGTGATCCCCACAATATCCTAAATGGAATTCCTCAACTAAATTTTGGGCTTCTTACTTGTTGACACATCCAAGGATTATTCCATTAAGGTTTCTTCAACCAAGAGTATCTTGGGTCAAACAAAATCTCATGGATTTTAATCTCAAATATCTTATATTATGATCAAATAAGTGGTTAGGACAAGGTAGATTCGTCGAGTAATAAATTATATATGAATACCACTCATCATTTTCCATTTCACCCAAGGCAACATTCACTTTATCATTTTCACCTAATTCCAAGGATTTTTCATTTCCCTTAGTTATCATCTTAGCTAAACATTTCTCCTTTATGATTTTAGTTGGTTTAATTTCAAAGTCACACTCTTGAATATTTGACACCCATTTTCCCCTAGTCCTAAGACAATCTTGTTGAGTTAGTGCATCTTTAACGACTGGGTATGGACATAGCCTATGATCGACTTGTTGTACCCAACATAACTCCTAAAATGTTTCAACAATTGTACTGGGGCATAAGCTTGTTTTGCAGTGACAATGTACTTCAATTCAACATCCCTAAAGATTTTACTCATGAAAGTGATAGGTTGCTCATAACTATCCTTGTTCTTTTGCAAAAGCACACTAACAATGGCATCTTGAAATGTAAATGAGAAAACGGTAAAGTCTCGAGAATAATTAGGGATAAAAAGGATTAGTGTTGTTGTGATGGTTTCTTTAATGTCTTTGAAATATTTCTTACCATGGTCATCCCATTTGAATAAACCATCTTTATTCAACAAATAATTCATTGGCTTAAGTATTTCATAAAAAAATGGAATGAATCTTCTTATAAAGTTAATCTTATTGAAGAATGATTGTAAAGAATTCTTATTAACCGGGAAAGGGATTTTCCTTATGGATTCAACTCTTGTTGGATCAATATAGATACCATATTTAGAAAAAATGACACCCAACAATTTCCCTTGGTCTACACCAAATGTTGACTTCTTGGGATTGAGTGAGATTCCATACTTCCTACATTGCTCAAACACTTTTCTCAAACGATGGACATGTGGATTTCTTTCCTTGGACACAATGGTTAAATCATCTTGGTTAAATCTCAATTATATTTTCTACCAAGTCCCAGAAAGAAAAGTCCATTTCCCTTTGAAAGGTTGATCCAATGTTCAAAATACCAAAGGGGATTCTTAAATACTTGTAGGTTCCCCATGGGGTGGTAAAAGATGTCTTAAGTTGATCTTATTATTTAACCAAAACTTATACTAAGAAATCATCAATCATAGATAACATTCCATCCACAATAACTCTTTGTAACAAACTTTCCATATTAGAGAGAGGATAATTTTCTTTGAGGGAAAGTTGATTAAGTTTTCTAAATTCGACACATAATTGGTTATCACCATTATTATTTCGAATTACCACAAGGTTGGCTACCCAATAGTGTAGTGTTCACTACTACAAAAACCGACAATTAAATTTTTTGTTGATACCAATTAACTCAAATGCATGCATGCTAAAAAACATCCATAGCCCTAACAACATTTAAAAACAAGAATGCAACTAAAATTAACATTCACACAATAACATTCAAATGCTCCTAACTCAGAGTTTATGCACAAGAAATAAATCCCATTATCTAATTCAAGATATTGAGGATTTATATGTATTAACAACATTTATGAATGTGGCCAATTATACAATACACAACATCATATATTTACTCAAGAACAAAGTATATGCACAACAAATCAAACTTGTAATCATTAATATTATAAAAGAGATAAACGCTTATATTTTATCAACAATGTGCAATCGGCTGCAGGGGATCGACATTCCATCCAACCATATATTTGTTGCTCCAAATTTTAGCAGCAAATCACTCTCTATTTGGGGCTACAAATCCGTAAGAAAGGGTGTCTCCTAAGGGTGTCTATTGTCCACTCTCAACAAACTAGTTTCCTACAACCACCCCAATCCACTATCTCTCTTCCCCATAACCTACACAACCCAAGGAATGGGTTCCCCTTATTTGTTGCACAGTCCCTAAGGCTATCCCACTTCCCTCCATGGCTTCAACACATGTTGGCTAGGAATGTCTCTTGCTAGGGACATCAAGGAATTATAGCTGCAAAAGGAAACTCTCAATAACAAATCATTTTTTCTACACAGAAGAACTCACTCTATAGGCCTAACAATATGCTTGTTCATGCATTTTACAACTCCCACAAGTTTCCCACAAAACCCACTATGGATATCTTCCAATTCTAGCACTCAACACCCTCTTGTTGTCCCAAAATCTACATGTAAGAACTACCCACAATAGCAATTCGAATTTCCCTTTTACCCAAGAATGTTGACTCTCACATTCCCCAATGCTGATTTTACTCAGCCCCATGCTCTCAATAACTATGGGAAGTGACTTTTCACCCAACCCTCTTACATGTATTCAATGATTAGGGCTTCGATACACTCAAAATGAAAATAGAGGGTTCATACAAAAATAATAATTTTAGGAAATTGCTTGGGATTCAAGACACATGAATAAAACCCACTTAGACCCCTCTTTTATTGTGGAAACTTGTCCCCCATGACTCTATCCATGTCTATTTGTAGTGGGTGTTACATTTTATTTTATTAATTTGATATACAATGTTTACATATTACATTGCTTGGCCCATGGACATATATCATATTTACATTATACATCACTAAATTGGGGATTAAAAACATGGATATTACAAAGAGGAATGCTTAATGAGAGCTATAATATTTGCTTCAAACATCTTTTGTAGTTCCTTTTGGATCAAGGGGGATAACTTCTAATTAATGTTTCATTGATTTTGTCTAAAAGGTTGCACCCCTTCCTTTAGAGGAATGGTGTGTCGGATAATGTCTCCTTTATAAGACTTCAAATCATCATATGACTAGGAAAAGACATACTTATACTCACAAATGAGATTCAATATATCTCTTCTTTAATCAAGAGTAGTGTTCTTTCCTATTTTGATCATCCTAGGGATGGAATCTAAACTAATATTAACCTCAATGACATCTCCATATTGATCAACAACAGGTTTCCCTTTGTACATATCATGTCTATAAAACATTATCTCTAAGGGAACTACTCCTTTTAGGATTGAATTGTTTGGCAAATCTTCAATCGCTAATTCTTGACTTTCATTTTGCCAATTTACTTGGTTTTTAGAGAATTCCTTCATACTATGTAGAAAACAAAGAATTTGGGGATCATCATTAAAAACTTGCCAATGTTCAAGATAATCGAGAATAGATGGTCTAAAAATTACTTCCATTTTACATTCATCATGGACCATTTCCGAACATGGTTTCAAAGTGGATGTTGTTACTACCAATGCATCAACAAAACATTTTTCTCTCTTGGAATTGCTTTAATTTTAAATTCATCAAGAGTTCTACGATTTTTAATATTGTGTTTCTATATCTTATCAATATTTCGTTCTTAGTAACAAACACCTTTTTTTATTTTATAGACAATAAGGTAAAATACCCAATTACCTTTAGACACTTAATCTTCATATCAAGGGCTAAATATATTCCCAAACACAAGGTTTCATACTCGACAATGTTATAATTAGTACAATCAAGGTCAAGCATATAGGAGACTAATATGGGGATATATTTAGGAGAAACAAAGACAATCCCAACACCAACTCCCGTCCTAGAATGAGCACCATCAAAATACATAGTCCAAGTACGATCATGGCCTCTTCCTCTTCTAGTACTATTGAATTTGCAAAAACACACAAGTTTCCAAATCCTTCATCCACACACATTAACTCATTCATAGGGTCTTTAGGATCTTCTACTTGGTATCTCATAGCCGGTTGTCTATAAAAATTGACAAAGGTTCCCTCATACGTTGGGATGGTTGCATAAGATATATCCATTTGAATTCTATTCCCAAAGTTGTATCCCATTTTCTATACAATAACATTCCCCAAGTATCAAGCACATCTATGACTACAACATCCATTAAGAGAGATATATATGGATTTGCAGCTAGGTGAACGTTCAAATCCTTAATTATACCACAAACCTTGATCGCTCTTGAGTCAATAGCGCATATATTCCTATATGGCCTTGTGGTTTTCAAAACTAATTGGTTCATGACCTTTAAAAACATCACATTGATGGAATCCCTAGAATCTCCAATACAATTATGAAGAAGGAGGTTATTTTCTACCAAGGTGATAAATAAAGGTGCATGCCCTCCATATTTTTTATCACCATTCATGGTTTGAAATACAACATGAGGGTCCTCGAGTTCATCTTAAAAACTAATAATTTTCTTACCTTATCCATTTTTGAGGGGATCTTCATTAATTTAGTGAGAGGAACAATAATAGTGACTTTTTCCAAAACAATTGTCACATCAACATTCCATTACACATCATTATCCTTATGTGAAGTT
The DNA here is from genome assembly GCA_032191745.1 of Picea mariana. Classification (NCBI taxonomy): domain Eukaryota; kingdom Viridiplantae; phylum Streptophyta; class Pinopsida; order Pinales; family Pinaceae; genus Picea; species Picea mariana. Next base: position 110,625 of record JASDQU010737046.1, on the reverse strand, counting down.
GATGGAGGAGAAGGATTAGTGTCCAATGGTACAGGGTATGTAGTCCACTTTCTAGCATGTGGTTCAAAGTCATTGGGTTGTGAAGCTTCAGGTGCTTTATTTCTTCTAGTGTATTGCAAGTAGTTCTCTTTATTGAGCTTATTCTTAGACTCTTCATCCATGGCATTCAACATTTCCAACTTAGCTATCCTAGCGACATCACAACTATTTTTCTTAATTAGTTCCATTTGCTCACTTGTGATAGTATAAGTTTCCCCAAGTATGGTATATATAATATCCAAATATTTGACCAAATTCATGCGTTCATACCTATTAGGGTCTTCATTTTGTTGATAGTCTTGGCTTAGAGGGAAATCCCATTCCCTATGTGACTCATTGCAAGGAAAACACCAAGGGATTCCTTCTTGGTTAACCATATTAGAAGGGGGAAGGGTATTAGGGACTCTTTTTCTAGGAGGAAGTCTATTTCTATTTCACCCCTGGGTTCCTCTAGGTCAATAATTATTATTGTATTGAGGTCTAGGAAGAAAATTTTGTGGTTGAGCCATTTCCATTTCGAAAATAATTATCTTATTTAGTTGAGTGGCTTGGGTTTTCATGATTCCATTTGTCATCGAATCAATCTATTTATTTATAACCATTATAGGATATTGAGTAGGATCATCGTTATTCATTTCCCTAGGATTTGTCTCAACCTTAGCACGAGGTGCATTAAAGGGTTCTAATTTGGAAGACAACATATTTTCTTTGATTTCACCAGTCCATTATTGAACTTCCTCTAGGGTATTTAGGAACTTGTGTCTTAGCATGAAACCAAATTTCCCATCAAAAGCATTGGTATATTGTAAAAGGATGGCACCATCTCTTGGATTAAGATCACAAGGGATTCATTCTACTAATTTTCCAAACCTTTAATCAAATTCCCTTACAGTTTCATTATCCTTCTTTTTAATCTCATGGAATTGGGTTAGCATTAGTATACCATCTTTTCAAATTACCGATGTTTTCATAAAGGCATTGTGGAAGGCTTACCAATACTTAATGCTCTTTTCAGGAAGACGATTATACCATGATATTTCATTTTCTTCCAAAGATATAGAAAAGAGTTTCATAACCACAACCTCATGTTCATTTGGAACTAGATGATGAACAAGAGCACCGTAAGATGAGGACAAGTGTTCTTTAGTGGTAATGACATTGTTGCCAGAAAAATTAGGTAACCACTTATCAAATATATTAGGCATATTATGAGGGCGACATTGAATTTTGGGCATGTTTAGGGCCTTGTAGGAATTTGTAACTCATGGTTGCAAATCCATTGGAGTTACTCATTGAGAATTATTGAAAAGAGTTCTAATCACATGAAATTCGGAGGAACTCTTCTTCTATAGACCTTTGGAGGATCAACACATCTACAGAAAGGTATTTGGTTGGAACTTCCAAATCTTGGGTTCTCTTGTTATGGAGTCGCAAAATGATCACACTAGGTTGGGATTTGGTGTATACTCATCAATAAAGGTTAAAGCGTAGACTTCAAATTTCCATGGAGAGGATTCAATTCTCCCAAATAATGGTGCCAAAATGTTATCACACAATCTTGCACCTTAGTGCAAAGACTTCACAAGGTACAAAGTTGGGTGGAACATTAGAAGTGTTACCACTATCACCTAGGCAACAAATTCCCTCATTTAAGTGAAGGATGGATCCAACACAAGGGAGGCTTCCCTAGTAGCCTCTAATATTCCTAAGGTAGGACACAATCAAGTCTAAGGTCTCCTATGTAGCTACCCAATTTACCACCAACTAAATATATCAAGCAAGTTATGGATTAGGTGGTTACTCAAAGTAAATTCCATATTTGGGTTTTGTTTTCTTTAAGGATAATGTTGGGGGGTGGGGGGGGTGGGTTATCAAGTTATTGGCCAATGCAAAATGATCCCCAAAAAATACAAATCTGAAAATTACTAGTGGCTATTGTAAAACTTGTATAAACGATAAAAAATTGTAGCAATAAAAAAATTATAACAATAGTCAACTTTAGACCTTTGAATACATATTAAACAAGTAGAAATTAGGGATAAAACAATGCATAAACTAGGGTTTAATCAACTAGCTACTTATAAAAATTAAAAGGTATGTAACAACCAAGAATACTAGGATGTCCATCCCTAATGTCGTTGTAATATAAATCAACAAGACAATTTATGGAAATAAAATGATTTTTCAGGTTAAGTACATGCACAAAAATCAAGATGTCTAGGGTATAAGATGGCTGAAAATGAATATAAGTTGTTATAAAACCCTAGATTTACCCTGAAACATAAATAAAAGGTGAAATTTGGATTTAAGACTGACTAGATGGGAGAAGACTGGTGCCTACCCTTTTTTTGGACATAAAGGGTCAACTAAAGACTCCCTTGAGAATTTTTAAATAGAACTAGGGTAATAATTAGGGTTGTCCACTACAAACCCTAACAAATCGACTTAGTGCCTTACAAATTCCAATATACTTTAAGGGACGATAATCCACTAGTAATCTTCCAAGGATTATGAATAAGGGACTTGTTCAAGAAATACACAAAGAGAGTGAACCACCATCGCTAGAGAAGTACAATTACACTTAAAATCATTCATAAACAACATCCATTAGATCAAGTGAAACCCCTCACTCAACAAATCGATTCATCTTCAAAACCCTATCATAGAGATTCCATGAAATTTGTGAATAAATCCACAATACCATAAAATGTACCCATATCATATAACATGTACCCATATAATAATATTATAATTTGTACCCATATCATATATAAATGCTCATATTTTACCCATGCCATATGCTACGACTTATATTTTCTTTGTATCATATTTTATTGTAGATATTTTTGCAGAGTTTTGAGTATTGTTTTTAAAAATGGATTCATATCAGTGTGATGAATCATCATATAACATATGCCTAATTGAAAACTACCATGAAAGAGAATAAGGGTATGCTAAACAACTGCAATTTGGGGTAGCACAATCCATCCCCATCGTAAATCAAAACTTCCACTCTATGCAACATTACCTTGTCAAATTTAGACATGAAATCAAAGAACATTAATCCACTTCAAGATATGAAAAATTAACCATATGCTAGTATTATCTAGACCACCAAGAAATTCAAATGATTTTTTAAATGATTAACTTTGCTCGAAGAATTTTGCAGTTGACATCTAGAGGAAGTGAAGGAAAGAAAAACTACTATTTGATTTTTCACCAATTTTACACCAACGTTGCATGTGAGAATGCAGACACATGATCCTTATGCTAGAACTCAGACTTTTCTTGTATTGAATTTTCAAATGATGCCCTCATTCAAGATAAATATGCTTGGACATAAAATAAAAAAAATTGTAATGGAATTTTATTCGCCTTTTGTGTTTGGCCTTAGTCCATGAAACTTTATTTATCTTTGTGATTAGATATTGTGCTTTGAAAACTTAGAGGAATTTATAATGACTCGTTGCATGATACATTCTATTATTTCCTTGATAGACTTATTTTCATGGGGTGAGAAATCAAACCTTCATGCAGATTATTTAAGTGCAAATGTTTTTGATCTCTTGAGCTTGAAATTGGATTATATTAGCTCCATGGTGTTCAAAAACCACAATCGACATATTGTAACCCATTTGTTAGTTCAAATAATCCTTTTGGTTGGTATGCGCCATTTCACCTAAAGTGGGTCTCATGGGACAAAACCAAGTGTTTGCAAATGGAACATTCTTAGTGACAACGTTTTTCTCCTACTAGGGGACATCACCTCCCTGTGAGGTTTATGAGAACCACATATCTACTAGAATATGAAGATTTGACGACTTTCTCATTTGGCTCTCGAGTAAAAAATTACATTTCAAGCATGCCAAGTACTCTTGAAAATATTCGGAGTGAAATCTGTAGGTGTCATACTATAGTATTTTATGTTGTGCACCTATATGTACCTTCATGTTCCCCTAATAATGTTTCTTACTGAATATACTAACCCATCAATATAATCTCATACCTCATTTTCATAACCCATACTACACAATGAGCATGCGATGCACTTTTTAAGTGATACTAGAAGTTACTATTGCTCGCTAGAAATCAACTAATATTGAAAGGTTATATTAATTTACATAGAAAATGACCTTGTATGTTCACAATCCTCTCAAAGGGCTTCATGGGTAGTAAACAAGTCCTCCAAGGTACATGTTGAGCCCAATCCAACACTTTCCCCAAGAGTTAGAAAAGTTTGTGCCTAGTCAAACAATGGATGTTTTCTTGATCTAAAAGTTGTTGTGTGGTGTTTGGTGCATAAGTGACCAAACCATATGATTCTATTTTCAAAACCAATCAAAAAATCCTCTGATATTGCAAAATGAGGAGCAATTTTCTAAACCGTGAAAAAAACATAAAACTACCTATCAGACTTTGAAAAGTATCCACCATTTGATGGATATGCACCATTGAGGAAAACCAATGGTAAAAATATACAATGTTTTATATTTTTAACAAATCCCATATCTCAAGAATCACTAACATAGTCTTCAATTTCCCACTACAAGCCTATCAAAATGCTCACAAAGCCAATTT
>JASDQU010737046.1:5900-22885 GCA_032191745.1 Picea mariana | reverse complement strand
CACAATCTATGTAGAATAATTTCTTCTCACCACACTTATGTCCCTTACTGTACTTGTTGTTGCAATTAAAGCATAAACCTTTTGCTTTTCTTTCCTTCAATTGTTGAGGTGTCAACATTGTAGGTTGAGGTGTTTTAGAAGAAGGAACATTATTCTCTCGATAGATGTTAGGAGTGGTCCTTCTAGTAGCCATCGCCATATTTTTACTTTCAACATTTATTGCCACCCTGAATACATTCTCCAATGATTTGGGTTCCCAGAGGTGAACCTTATGTTGAATTTTATCCTTTAAATTTCCCATGAATACATCAATCAGTTGCTCATCTAGAATATTTGTTACCTTTAATATTCAATCTTTGGAAGTTCTCAATGTGCTTTGCAACAAAACCCTTTTTCTTGAGATTTATCAATTGGCTAAAGAAGGTATTGCTCCTTGTATCCTCATAGTGCGCTATCATTTTTTTCATGAAAATTGTCCAAGTGACGAGTGATTTGTGATAACAAAGTGATTGATACCACACAAATTGATTGGGTTCTAAATATAAAGAAGCAATTCGTACCTTTTGTGTATGTGGCACATCCTGTAGATCAAAGAATTGCTCCATCTGAAGTATCCATGTGATTGGATCCTTGCCATCAAACTTCCTCATATCGATCTTAGGAAAGTGGTTGGTCTTCAACCCAAAGTTGGAGTTTCTCCATTCTTGATTCATCTTCCTTGTGTCCTCATCATGAATTTCATGGGATACATTTTCACTTTCAGGTGTCCTCTCTATTAGAAAAATTTTCAATCCTTCCATGATATCCCTTTTTAAACCCTCCATCTTAGTATCCATTATTGCTTCCAACTTAGCTTCAGTTGAATCCATCCTCCCTTGTAGTTCATCTTTCGTTACTCTCTTCTTTTGTAAATCATTTATGTCTCTGTGCATTTCTTCACCTTCATCAAGAGTCCAAGTAGGACTATATGGAGGATTAATTGGTGTAAAAGTTCCCTTTTTTGGTGGCATGTTGGCCAAGTATCACTTTTAAACCTTGATTTCGAGGTGGTTCTACTAGACGATATTTCATCTGTTGTATCTCCAAAATTTCGGCCCTTCTAGGTATGAAAATTTATTTTTCTAGTTCTCTGATAAGTCTTCTCTATAATGCCACAAGTTTGATCAAAATTGGATGTGCCAAGTGGAATTTATGGTAACTTCCCCACACTTTGCTGATTTTTGTCCCTTCTGAGAGAGCGTACTTGTAAAGCGTGCCAAGATCACAATATCTGATATTTGATTCTGAAACTTGTACCAAAAATACTACCAACTGTCCACTATCCAATGCAAGTGGTCTAACTTAATTTGGATACTCACTGAAGAAGATATCACCGTTTTACCCAGAAGACCTGTTTGAGACTAGTTAATATGACTAGTCAGATACCCTATCTTGCACATGGTGTATCTACAAAAGTAGGATGAACTAGAAGTTGAAATGTTTGTCACATATACCTTAATAATTTCTATGAATATTCCCTGGATTTTAGGGTCTTGATCTGCCTACTAAATATTGTCCAATGGTTTCCTTCTGAAACGACGTAGAAAAAAAGTTATAGTGAAAATGCAAAGGTGTCTCAGGTGTAGCAGGGAAACCCCAAGACCTTGAGCTATGATACCAAATGTTGGGAACCAAATATTAAGATAGCATAGAAAAACCTCAGAATAAGTACTCAACACCTTGAAAAAGAGAGAATTTCAGATAATAAGCCTCTTTGAAGGGGAAACCTCCTTATACACCACATAAATTTCCAAATACAAGATGATTCCAAATGAAAAGGTCTCCTTGGTATATACATGAGACTAGGAGGTACAATTACAACTAATGGACCCAAGAGGACATAAATAAAATAACATTACTAATGTAATATTCCCTAATTAAGGGGTAATGTGCCACTATTTAGGGCTTAACACCATCTTTTCTACGTCTTCCACAGGGGAACGAATGTTAAGTGGAGCTCATGCAGCTTCATGAAGACAAGTGTCAGCCTAGGCACATGTAGTTTTAGGTGGGAAAGTCAGTTTGTTGGTATTCCCTTGCCATGGTGGGTAGACTCCTCACGCTTTCACACAAGCAGATGGAGAGAGCCTTCACGCAACCAACCTTTGTTTTCTCATTTTTTTTTTTTTGACCTCTGCAACCTCAGGGGGGGGGGACCAACACACCGTGTTATGAATCTAACCATTATTTTTTGTGAAGCACAACACGACTGAGTAGTGCCTGAGCTAGATCACACCTTAGCCATTTGTTGTTTCTACCCACGTCTTCTCTGGATTGGTGTGTCTTGATGTCATTACTAGAGCCCATACCCGATTTTATTGCTGTGGTTACCCTTTGGACTTAGGAGCTGGATAGAATAAGTAGGTTTTCAGGCCTGTGAGAAACTCTATCCAGGTGAGAGAGTGTGTTGAGGAAGTGAGATATCCTGGAGGAAATCCAGTAGTAGCTACAAAGATATGAGAATTCGTGATCCAACCTATTGTTTAAGCCCTAGAAAGGGAGGTGTAGCAGTCGATGGACTATGTGATAGTGAAGATGTACACTCCTGGGGGGGAACATGCATGTGGGGAAAGAGAGTCTATGAGTTGTGGGCATAAGTGGATCCTTGGAGGAAATCCTTCCTATTGAATTGTATGATTTCCCTGTCAACCTTTCCTAGCCTAGGAATCCCTTGCCCAATGGAGTTTAGTCCCAGCTCGGGAATGACCCACTGCTGAGAATGATGAGCAGTGTGTTCTATGGTATGGAGGCTCGTGGAAGGCCTGCACGCAGTTGGTAGTCTTATATTAAAATATAAGTGCCACTTCTATGTTCATTTACATGTTGTGTAATTGTACACGTGATATAATTGATGAGTAATGCATGGATATATTGTATATGTTGTATGTGTAGGCTTACTGTTATTTCCACATTAATCCGTTAATTATTAGAATATGTTGTATGTATATGTTTATATATAGGTAGATGATAATTGTTATTTCTATGTTTATATGGATGTGTATGATGTTTCCACAAGTATCTTTGTGTGGCATAGCCCAGTAGATTAAGGCTAGGGCTATCAAAGAATGGTATCAGAGCATGAAAGTTTCTATTGGTGGCACGACCTGGCCTATTGGTCTATGGTCGGAGATGCAACAAAGATACAATTGATTAGGTAGTGTTACCCTGACAGAGGTTGATGGTCGGGGACGTCACAAATTGGTATCAGAGTGAAAAGTATGTTTACGGAGTGATGTTGCTCGACCTGTTGGTGGTTGGGGATGTTACAATAACTTTAAATCTCTTAAATATATCAACAACTTCATATTTCTGCTTCAGCAAATAAACCCAAGTTTTTTGACTGAAATCATCAATAAAAGTCATAAAATAGACATTACCAGTCAATGAATATGTTTTCATCGGTCCACATAAATTTGTGTGAACAAGTTCTAATGGAGTTTTATCCCTGTACGAAAATCCATAAATAAATTTATCCCTGTGATGCTTTGCAAGTATGCAACTCTCACACGAGCTTGTTGGTTGCTGAATACTGGGAAACTCCTTCACCATTTGCTTCTTCTACAACAAATCTAGACCTCTAAAATGTAAATGGTCATATATCAAATTCCATAACCATGACTCATCTAAACATTTATCTTTATAATCATTCAAAGAGTTAGTCAGATCATTTCTCACAATAAGTGGAAACATTCTATTCTTTGTCATCTCTACTCTGGCAATCAACTGATTACTTGGATACTTATCATAAATTGTACATACCTTGTTCTTGAAGAATACTTTGTACTTTTTCTCTATCATTTGTCCAACAGTTAATAGATTGCATTTCATACTAGATACATAATAAACACCATCTATATTTCTTCTTTCATCATTCTTAGTATAAACAAGAATCACACCTTTACCATTAACTCTTACCTTACTGTCATTACCCAAATTTACCTCAGACTAAATATTGGTATCTAAACTGGAAAACAAGTCTTTATTTCCAGTCATGTGATTGCTACATCTGCTGTCCAAAAACAAAAAATCATTTGAACTTTCATGAGTCACATTAAAAGTCACAAACACAGGTTTTTAGTCATCCTCTGACTCCTCTGTCGCGTGTGTAGACTGATTTCCAACATTTTCTTGCTTCTTCCAACACTTGTTAGCATAATGTCCAAATTTATTACAATAATAACATCGGACTTTAGATTTATCATCACTCTGATTTCCTTGCTACCAGGATCTGGTGCTACTCCCCCTTAAACTAGGAGGATTCTACTAAGTTTTCTCCTCAAATTCTAAATCATTTTTGCTATCTCTTTGATTAAAAAATAGACCTCATCTTCCTATGCTACTAGACCTTCCTCTACCTCTGCCTCTAGTAACATGCAACTGGGATTTGAAGGAATTCTCTAATGAATTATCATATCTAGACATCCTGGATTCATGAGCAATCAAAGAACCAGTTAATTCATCAATATGCATTAGACCAATATCTTTAAATTCTTCTATGGGTACAACTACGAATTCAAACTTCTTTGGAAAAGATCTAAGAACTTTCTCAATTTCTCTCTTGTCTGAGAGGTCTTCACCATAATGCCTTAGCTGATTCACAACATTCATGACTTGAGTCATGAAACTATCAACTGACTCGTTGTCCTTCATCTTCAGATTATCAAAGTCCCTTCTCAGATTATGAACCTTGACAGTGTTCACCTTGGATACACCTTGATATCTAGTTTCAAGAGTGTCCCAAGCATGCTTTGAAGAAACCGAATTTGACACTTTCAGAAATATGGTTTTATTTAGGCCTTGTTGAATAAGATCGAGGGATTTGTTGTCTTTCTTTCTGTTCTCCTTCAAAAAAATATGCTCAACATTTGTTAGAGCCATTTATGTTGCTTGGTCAACCGGCTCTAGATAACCAATAGTAACAAACTCTCAAAGATATTGATAACACATAATTGTTCGCATTCTGATAAACCAAGAATCATAATTCCTTTAAGTCAAAACAGGAATCTGTGGCTAAGCCAAACTATTGTTTGTAGCCATTTCAAATAAGATTCCAAGTCATTGTATTCATTTACAATGAGGAACTAGAAATATTACTAACTTTGATACCACAATGAAGAATGCAAGGGAGTGCTTCAGAAAACAATGAAAAGTTACTACATGAGTTTCAACGCTGTGTAACAACACCTGTAAGCTACATCCAACTGTTTCAACAACTATTTCAGCAGGTGTTTTGACACGTGTTTCAACAAACAATAAAGAGCTATTACAACAAAAAATTAAGTGAACCACTCCTACATCATAAACAAAGATCGATACTTTGTTCTACAACAACTTTTCCAATAGGTGTTTCAACAGATAGTAAAAGGCTATTACAGAAAAACAAAGTTATAGTAGAAACATGAGAATTATAACAGCAGACTAAAAAATCAAATTCCAACAGAAAATAACTTCAATGAATCATTCTCTGCGACAGTAAATCAACCCAATACTTTTGTACTAAATCCAAAATAGCATGCTACAACAAAACACTGCACATCATAAGGAATTAAATGATTTTTTCAAACAGTAAATAGAGTATGCATGCTACAAAAAATTAAATTACTCTGTAATAAATCTAAACATTAACATGAGTTTACAAACTCAGAAACAAAAATGAACAGAGCTTAAAATCCTCTGTTAACACTCTCCAAAAAACTCTCTGGCTATTTTTCTCTTTGTATATCTATCCATTACAAAATCAGAATTATATATATATATATATAGTCGGTTAACTTGCCCCTTCACTGAGCCTAAATCAAATTTGTTTTTCCCAGAACATTAATGGTTCATTGCCCCTTTGAAATTCGATCAGTAAAAAATGAAATGGTGTGGGTGATAACTCTTCGATCATTAAATGGATAAGGCGGTCAAGACCGTGGAAATTAATTTCTAGGTAGTGGTAACTCTTCAAAATTAGATCCCCTAAGATAAGCCTTTTTTTGGATGGTGAAATGATTAATCTTCTAACAACCAGTCCCTTTGATCTATTTTTATTTTTAAAGGGATTAATACAATTTTCAAAATTTAAATGAAAAACCCTTTAAAGAAAATAGACAATAAAAGGAATGAAAAGTTTAAGTTTGATTCCTTGTATTACATGTCATATAGTTATACCCACAACCCAAGATTGGTATCAGTTATCTGAAAATTATTTGCCAACTCAATAGTAAAAAATGTGATCTATTTCTACTTGGCTGAAAATCAAGACCATCAAGATGTAGATTTCAACAAGTTGTCAGTGTCAGAAATCTTTACCATAAACTTCCCAAGTCATCATCAATGTGGCAAATGGAATGATTATTAGTTTGAAAGAAGAAGAACAAATAGTAGATTCCAGAAGACCATCAAGATGTAGATTTCAACAAATTTTCAGTATTAGAAATCTTTACCATAAACTACCCAAGTCATCATCGATGTGGAAAATGGAATGATTATTAGTTTGAAAGAAGAAGAACAAATAGTAGATTCCAATTACAACAATATTTTGTGTGTTGTGGTAACCCATTTATCATGGAAACTATAAGAGCTTACCAAAACTACAAACATTAGTAAGAACTGCTAACTAAATAAATAAGTAGGTGGTTAAATCGACATATAGACCTTTGGAGGAACTCTTCTTCTATAGACCTTTGGAGGATCGACACATCTACAAAAAGGTATTTGGTTGGAACTTCCAAATCTTGGGCTCTCTTGTTATGGAGTCGCCAAATGAGCACAATAGGTCATGATTTGGTGTATACTCATCAATAAAGGTTGAAGCATAGACTTCAAATTTCCATGGAGAGGATTCAATTCTCCCAAATAATGGTGCGAAAATGTTATCACACAATATTGCACCTTAGTGAAAATACTTCACAAGGTACAAAGTTGGGTGGAACATTAGAAGTGTTACCACTGTCACCTAGGTAACAACTTCCCTCATTTAAGTGAAGGACAAATCCAACACAAGGGAGGCTTCCCTAGTAGCCTCTAATATTCCTAAGGTAAGACACAATCAAGTCTAAGGTCTCCTATGTAGATACCCAATTTACCACCACCTAAATATATCAAGAAAGTTATGGATTAGGTGGTTTGATCCGGGATCTTTTCATCAGGTGACTTATTAAAGAATTGCATAAAATGAACATAAACAAAAGTACACCATAAAGAAGGAAAAGCTCAAAAGGAAAGAGACATAAGCATGCAATATGAACACAAAGAAATTGATAACAGATTTCGTCCTTGGTGGACTACGTCTCTGGGTCCTGCTCTCAAATGGGTAGGTCTTTTTATTAACTCCACAAAAGAATTGGGAAAAATACATAAGTATACCTCATTCTGGAGTTAAGCTACAAAATATTTTCTCAGACCAGAAAAATAACATCACCATTGCATTCATGGCGTCATTTTACCTAAAAATGATTGTCTCCACGCCTTGATTTGAGTCTGACACTTTCAGGCCCAAGAGACACCCCTTCCTCGGTTACCGTGCCACTGCTCTTGCAATTAATGACTGAGAAATCTCGAAATTTGTGCCCTAGTCCGTACAAAGTCCATATGGGCACACTCAGTCTCTCCTCTCTTGTCTTCTTCTGTCCCAAATGCACTAGCAAAGGCCTCCTTATATAATATTTCATGGCAGTTATGCCATAAAGATGACGGTTGGCGCAATGGTTATGGAGGCTAAGTTTAGGCGCTTAGTTAGTGGAGGTCCCGAGATTGAATCTCGTGGACTCCACTTTTGTTTAATACATAGCTACAATGCATTTTGGCATGCCCAACCAAATCTGGCGGGCGACCACTAGAATGGCGGACATTTCGACATATGCCATATATGGTGGATGGTTGTTATATGTGGCGGTTGGAATATATGATGTGGTCACATGCATTTAACATATAACCGAGGGCTAGGCCGAAGGCCTAGCCCCTTATTACAAACAAGGACTATATCATGGTGTATTGGTTAGCACAGTGATGTGAGGCCTTTGGGCTAGAGAAGTTCAAGGGTTCAACTTTGATGGAGTCATAAAAAATTTCGTCACATGCTAACCATTGGAGGGGTGCCACGTGGCAGCCCATGACTGGGCCATGTGGCACCATATCATTTGTTCACGAAAATGACATGTGTCATCACCTAATTTTCCCACGTGTTTTCCATCAATCTGTACGACCTTGCCACATCATCCCATTCCAAATCAGTTTTACGAACGTGCCATGTGTCACCTTGACCTTTTTACTTTTTGACCAAGTTTGACCTGAACTTTGACCGCTTATAAATTTTGATCTGTAACTCTGTTTGACAATCCGTTTATGCCATTAGAAAGATTGCGATGAGCTCTTCGCGATCATGCCATTTTAACCAAGTTTTGGAAAATTTTAATTTTTTCCCTTTTGTTTTCTGCTGAAGCCATTCTGGTCTGTGTGTTTTGAATTGTTCTTAGCCTTTTTTGGATCCTTTTTGGATCACGCCTTCCCACTGAGAGATTTTTGGACCACCAAAATCTTTCATCAATCAACTGGTAAGTGAGGGAAGATTCCCCTCACTTTTTCCTTGTCTATCCACGTTTCCTTGCTTGGATGTGTTCACTTGAAGCCTACTCGAAGATAATCAACATCACTCCTTCGTGAAGTCCTTGTCCTTCTGTCTAGGCTGATATCTTCCTATAACTCATCTAAGTAATCAGGTGAAAAATCATCAACTGAAGGTATTGAAACTTCCTCATCCTGATCCATGATCATGGGAGGCTAAAAACATTTCAACTTCTGTATGTTCACAATTGAATAAATCTACATATATGGTGGAATATCTATACGAAAAGCATTAGTTCCACTTTTCTCCAAAATAGTGAAGGGTCCATATTGCATAGGCTTGCATTTCTTGCCTTCACCCTTCAATCATTCCCTACTGATGTGAAGCCATACACGATCTCCAACCTGGAACTGATGATCAACCGTGTGCTTGTCATGTCGAGCTTTATACTATGCTTGACTCTTCTCCAACTATTCCTTGATTGCCTGGTGTATCTGTTGAATCCTCTAGATGAACTTGCGGGCTCTGTCCTTTGTTCGTTCTTCACTCACATTGACATCTTTCCCATACATCAATTCCAAAGGAACCTTTGGTAGGTACCCAAAACATGTCTCAAAAGGTGAACTCTGAGTGGATGAATGTAAAGCTCAGTTATAATCATGTTGTACATAGCGTATTTGTTCATCCCATAACTTAGGATGCTTGCTACAGTAGCCTTGAAGAAAAAGTACCACTATTTTGTTTACCACCTTTGTCTGTCCATCAGTCTGTGGACGAAAAACAATTCTCCTCTTCAATTTGGTGTCCATCATTCTCCACAAGCTAGTCCAAAAATCCCCAAGGAATCAAGTATCTCGATTTGAGACAATGGATGTGGGTAACCCAAAGTGAACCCAAATATACTGAAAGAAGATATTAGCAATCTAATCAATAGTGATATTCTTTTTACATGGCATCAAGATACACATCTTGTTGAACCTATCCACTACGACATACAAATAATCGTGACCCCCTTTGGTCATTGGTAAACCCCCTACAAAATCCATGGAGACACTTTCCCATGGATGGGATGGAACAATAAGTGGTGAGTATAGCCCCAATTTTCTATTAGTGGGATTACAAGTAGAACACATCACACACCCCTTTACATATTTAGTTACAGTTACTTTCATTTGAGGCCAATAACAAAACCTCTACAAATGAGCCATAGTTTTTCCTACCACAAAATGCCCAGACACAAGAGAAGTATGAGCTTCTCGTATCACATGGACTCGTTCACTTGTAGGAATACATAGCTTCCCAAGATGATAGAATAATTTTCCCTACAGAAAATAGTTCTCTACCTGTGCACCATGGGTTAGCTTCTCATATACTTCTTTAAAATCTTCATCGACGACATATTGTTCTACATAGCTATCCTGAGGTAAAGAAGTATTCTTAAAAATAATATAAGCAACAATAGGAGGTCTAGAAAGCATATCGGTTACCTTGTTACTTGTACCCTTCTTGTACTTTATTACCAAATGAAATTGTTGTAGAAAACCCATCCATCTGTAGTGTCGATATTGTTGCAGTTTGGTCTATGCTTGAAGATACTGCAAAGGCTGGTGATTTGTATGTATAATTGTTTCCTTCCCTAATAAGTAGTTCTTCCATTTCTCTACGCTTTGAACTAATGCATACAACTCTTTATCATATGTAGGATAGTTAACACCAACTTGGTTAAAAGTATTAGAGTGGTAACATATAGGCTTACGATATTGCATCAATACTGCACCCATGGCATCTTCGCTGGCATCTGTCTCGATCTCGAATGACTGTTGAAGATTCAACAGTGCTAATAATGGTGCGGTACTGATCTTCTCCTTCAAAGTGTCGAAATATTTTTGTTTCTTTCCTTCCCACTGAAAAGTATTCTTCACACTCGTTAAGGCATGCAAAGGAGCTTCTATAAAGGAGAAGTTGGGAATGAATCCCCTCCAATACTAGACTGCACCCAAGAAGCTCTAGATCTCGATTACACTCTTTGTCTTAGGCTATTTTACAATTACATCAATTTTGGAAGGATCAATCTTCAATTTTTCTCCCATGATATGACCTAAGTATACAAGTGCAGTCTTGCCAAATTCACATTTAGACATTTTTACATACAACTTTTCCCTCTTCAAAGTATCCAATCCCTGCTTTACATGCCTTATATGTTCATCCCAAGTCCTGCTAAAAACAAGAATTTCGTCTAAATATACAATCATAAATTCATCCAGGAAAGGCCTGGATACATCATTCATCACACACATGAAAGTCGTCGGAGCATTACAAAGCCCAAACGACATAACTAACCACTCAAACAATCCATGTTTGGTTTTAAAGGCAGTCTTCCATGCATCTTGTTATGCAACCCTGATTTGATGATATCCACTACGCAAATCCAACTTAGTGAAATAAACAACATTCTTCAACTGATCAAGTAAATCATCTATGCAAGGAAGAGGGTATCGATTTTTCACTGTGATTTTATTTAAGTCCCGGTAATCGACACACATTCGCCATGTGCCATATTTCTTTGGCACCATCGTGATTAGAGAACCACAAGGAGATGAGTTGGGCCTGATGACCCCTTGATCCAATAATCCCTGTACCTGCTTCTTGATCTCTGTCATCTCCACAACTGACATCCTGTACATGCCCACATTAGGAAGAGGAGAATCCTAATGAATATGTATCTCATGTTGGATTTCCCTCTTAGGAGGTAATCCATCTGGTTCCTGAAAAATGTCATCATACTTAGAAACAATATCAATTAATTCCTTTTTATGAGACATATCACACCCTTGGAAAGAGTTATATGTCCCGACATCTTTCTCTTTGACAACCATGAGTACATATCTCTTATTAGTGGTTACGAGTCTTTTCATTTTCCCTGCACTAACAAGTGTTGTATTTATCCTCATGTTGTGAGCTCTAAAAATATATTCCACTCCCCCCTTAGTAAGGTGGTATTTTTTCTCATGATGAAAGAAGACTGCTTTTCTATCATATATCAAGTAGTACAACATCAAAATCCACTTCATCAATCAAGTTTGAAGCAATAGAAAATCTGACCTTACATTGTCTGGTGACATTAAGTTTTTCTTTGTCATATACCCAACCAAGAGGGTAAGGCTTTGGGTGTGGTTTCGTTATAAGACCCATCTTCTTGACAAGTGCTTCAGATATTAAGTTTACTTGGGAACCTTGATCAAATAATGTATCTATCTTAGTATGTTTAGATATAACTCGTACATGAAATAACTCATTCTTCTTTCGTTCATCAATATGAGATTCATCATTGGAACTTAAACTAGCATGAAGAGAATATTTACCTTGTACTCTAGCCATTGTGATATTTCCTTCATCTCCTGATTCGGAGCCAAGATCTTGCTGCACTGTAGAAACAATCTTTGTCTTCCCCTTTCCACCGAACTGTTTCAGTTTCTTTTCTGGATGTAGTTTCCAACAATGTTCTTCATCATGACCGCTCTTCTTGCAATGAGTGCAAGATGGTTTTCCTCCTTCTCTCTCCACTGTAGTAGTATTCTTGTCCTTCCTTTTGAACTTATTGAACATCTTGTGTGGGAAATTGGAAGGTTTCTTCGTGGAATCTTCTTGAACATGTTTCCCCTTGTTCTCAAGGTGAATGGTTTTCACACAAACTTTGTCAAGACTAGTGGGTTTAAACAAGAGAAAAATATGACGAATATAATTGTGAAGTGCGCCAATATACTTCATTAAAGTTTCACAAGAATCCAAAGGAATAATCAATGCAAGAGATTTCTTCCTAAATTCTTCTGTGAAACTTTGTACAGTCTGACCTTTACTCTGCCTCAAAGTTTGACATTCCATCATTGCTGTATGTAAATACCCTTATGGATAGAACTGCTTCCTTATCTCTATTTTAAATTCTAACCATGAGGAAAGAAGATTACCACACTTACTTCTGTCTTGTAGCTTGCTCTCCCGCCATACGAGAGTGGTGCCTTCCAACTGAAGAGAAGCCGATTGCACTTTAACTTCCTCTTCGTCAATATGTTGAACACGACAATATACTTCAACCTATCAGATCCAATTATCTAGTTTTTTAGGATTAACATCTCCATTAAACATAGGTAAAGAAAACTTTACATCAATCTTTCATAATGGTTTCTTAAAAGATCCGTTATGGTTAGAATGTTGAGAGTGATGAGAATGCTCAGAGGAAGAAGAACCAAAACTTGAAGGCGAAGATGGAGGCTCAGGAGGATCTCCTCCAACCCCTTGGTTTACCGAAGCATCATCATCTGCATGTGCTTCCTTTTTCGTCTCTTTCTTCTTCATCCTCTTCTCGTAATCTCCATAAATTTTCTCGACCATGTCTAACATGTGATAAAATACCATGTGAAATTTTTTCTCATGTTCATCACGCTTGTCCTCTTTTGCCATCTTCTTCCTTCGGGATGTATGGCCAACTTCGGGATTGAAAGTCTTAAGAGTTCCTTCACCTTGCTTATGCTTGGCCCTAGTAAGCATTCATACTCAACAATTCAATTCAAATACGACTGCTCTGATACCAACATCATCCAGGATCTTATTGTCAGGTGACTTATTAAAGAATTGCATAAAATGAGCATAAACAAAAGTACACCATAAAGAAGGAAAAATTCAAAAGGAAAGAGACATAAGAATGCAATATGAACACAAAGAACTTGATAACAGAGTTTATCCCTGGTGGACTATGTCTCTAGGTCCTGATCTCAAATGGGTAGGTCTTTTTATTAACTCCACAAACGAATTGGGAAAAATACATAAGTATACCTTATTATGGAGTTAAGCTACAAAATATTTGCTTAGATTAGAAAACTAACATCACCATTGTGTTCATGGCATCGTTTTACCTAAAAATGACTATCTCCACGCCTCGATCCAAGTCTGACACTTTCAGGCCCAAGAGACACTCCTGCCTCAATTACCGTGCCACTGTCCCTGCAATTAATGATTGAGAAATCTCGAAATGCTTTCCCCAGTCCGTACAAAGTCCATATAGGCACGCTCAGTCTCTCCTCTCTTGTCTTCTCTTGTCCCGAATGCACTGGCGAAGGCATCCTTATATAATATTTCATGGCGGTTATACCATAAAGATGGCGGTTGTCTCATTGGTTATTGAGGATAAGTTTAGGCGCTTATTTAGTGGAGGTCTCGGGATTGAATCCCATGAACTTCGTTTTTGTTTAATACATAGTTACAACGAGTTTTGGTGCACCCAACCAAATATGGAAGGCGGCCACTCGAATGGCGAACAGTTTGACATATGACATATATGGTGGATAGTTTTTATATGTGGCGGTTGGAATATATGTTGTGGTCGCATGCATTTAACATATAACTAGGGGCTGGATCGAAGGCCTTGGCCCTTTTCTTTGGTGCCCACATAAAATTTCAAACTTAAATACAATTTTCACCATATTACAAACAAGGACTATAGCATGGTGTATTGGTTAGCGGGAAGATGTGAAGCCTTTGGGCTAGAGGAGTTCAAGGGTTCGACTCTGGTGGAGTCATAAAAATTTTGGTCACATGTTAACCACTGGATGGGTGCCACGTGGTAGCCCATGACTGGGCCACGTGGCACCATATCATTTGTCCACGAAAATGACATGCGTCATCACCTAATTTGCCCACGTGTTTGCCATCAATATGTATGAAATTGCCACATCATCCCATGCCAAATCAGCTGTATAGGCATTCCACGTGTCACCCTTGCAGTGGTGCCACGTGTCACCTTGACCTTTTGACTTTTTGACCAAGTTTGACCTAAACTTTGACCACTTATAAAGTTTGATCCGTAACTCTGTTTGACGAGCTGTTTGTGCCGTTAGAAAGCTTGCGACATGCTCTTCGTGACCATGCCATTTTAACTGAGTTTTGGGAACTTCAAATTTTCCCCCTTTTGTTGTGTAATGAAGCCATTCTGAGCATTCTGAGTTGCCTCTGTGTGTTCTGAGTTGTTCTTATCCTTCTCTGGATCCTTTTTGGATCATGGTTACTCAAAGTAAATTCCATATTTGGGTTTTATTTTCTTTAAGGATAATGTGGTGGGGGGGGGGGGTTATCAAGTTATTGGCCAATGCAAAATGATCCCCAAACAATACAAATCTGAAAATTGCTAGTGGCTATTGTAAAACTTGTATAAACGATAAAAAATTGTAGCAATATTTTTTTTATAACAATAGTCAACTTTAGACCTTTGAATACATATTAAACAAGTAGAAATTAGGGCTAACACAATGGATAAACTAGGGTTTAATCAACTAGCTACTTCTAAAAATTAAAAGGTATGTAACAACCAAGAATAGTAGGATGTCCATCCCTAATGTGGTTGTAATATAAATCAACAACACACTTTATGGAAATAAAATGATTTTTCAGGTTTGTACATGCACAAAACTCAAGACGTCTAGGGTTTAAGATGGCTGAAAATGAATATAAGTTGTTATAAAACCCTAGATTTACCCTAAAACAGAAATAAAAGGTGAAATTTGGATTTAAGATTGACTAGATGGGAGAAGACTGGTGCCTACCATTTTTTTGGGCATATAGGGTCAACTAAAGACTCCCTTGAGAAGTTTTAAGTAGAAGTAGGGTAATAATTAGGGTTGTCCACTACAAACCCTAACAAATCGACCTAGTTCCTTACAAATTCCAATATACTTTAAGGGCAGATACTCCACTAGTAATATTCCAAGGATTATGAAGAAGGGACTTGTTCAAGAAATACACAAAGAGAGTGAACCACCACCGCTAGAGAAGTACAACTACACTTAAAATCATTCATAAACAACATCCATTAGATCAAGTAAAACCCCTCACTCAACAAATTGATTCATCTTCAAAACACTATCATAGAGATTCCATGAAATTTGTAAAGAAATCCACAATACCATAACATGTACCCATATCATATAACATGTACCATTATAATAATATTATAAGATGTACTCATATCATATATCAATGCTCATATTTTACCCATACCATATGCCACCACTTATATTTTACTTGTATCATATTTTATTGTAGATACTTTTGCAGAGTTTTGAGTATTGTTTTTAAAAATGGATTCATATTAGTGTGATGAATCATCATATAACATATGCCTAATTTAAAACCACCACGAAAGAGAATAAGGGTATGTTAAACAACTACAATTTGGGATAGCACAATCCATCCCCATCGTAAATCAAAACTTCCACTCTATGCAACATTAACTTGTCAACTTCAGACATGAAATCAAAGAGCATTAATCCAATTCAAGATCTGAAAAATTAACCATATGCTAGTATTATCTAGACCACCAAGCAATTCAAAGGATTTTTTAAATGATTAACTTTGCCCGAAGAATTTTGCAGTTGACATCTAGAGGAAGTGAAGGCAAGAATAATTACTATTTGATTTTTCTCCAATTTTACACCAACGTTGCATGTGAGAATACAGACACATGATCCTTATGCTATAGCTCAGAATTTTCTTGTAATGGATTTGCCAATGATGCCCTCATTCAAGATAAATATGTTTGAACATAAAATACAAAAATTGTGATGGAATTTTCTTCGCCTTTTGTGTTTGGCCTTAGTCCATGAAAATTTATTTGTCTTTGTGATTAGATATTGTTCTTTCAAAACTTAGAGGACTTTATAATGAGTCATTGCATGACACATTCTATTATTTCCTTGATAGACTTATTTTCATGGGATGAGAAATCAAACCTTCATGCAGATTATTTAAGCGCAAATGTTTTTTATCTCCCGAGCTTGAAATTGGATTATATTAGCTCCATGGTGTTAAAAAACCACAATAGACATATTATAACCCATTTGTTAGTTCAAACAATCCTTTTGGTTGGTATGCACCATTTCACCTAAAGTGGGTCTCATGGGACAAAACCAAGTGTTTGCAATTGGAACATTCTTAGTGACAACGTTTTGCTCCTACTAGGGGACATCACCTCCCTGTGAGGTTGATGAGAACCACATATCTACTAGAAGACGTAGATTTGGTGACTTTCTCATTGGCCTCTCGAGTAAAAAATTACATTTCAAGCATGCCAAGTACTCTTGAAAATATTTAGAGTGAAATCTGTAGGTGTCATACTATAGTATTTTATGTTTTACACCTATATATACTTTCATTTTCCCCTTATAATGTTTCTTACTGAAGATACTAACCCATCAATATAATCCCAAACCTCATTTTCATCACCCATACTACACAATGAGCATGCGATGCACTTTTTAAATGATACTAGAAGTTACTATTGTTCGCTAGAAATAAACTAATATTGAAAGGTTATATTGATTTACATAGAAAATGACCTTGTATGTTCACA
>JASDQU010737045.1:220821-232795 GCA_032191745.1 Picea mariana | reverse complement strand
CCATGTAGTGTTCGAAGGCCCTTTTCTCCAATATGTCCCAGTCTTTGATGCCACAACATGGTCTTCTTTCCAGGGACAATATTGGTCTTGTCTTCTTTATTTCTCTGCTCAGGGACAATAGAACTGTTACACCCATTAGTATAAATTCTTCCCAACAAATTGTACAGAGTTCCACACCAAACTCCCCTCATCAACACCATTTATCCTCGTACCATCTTGCAAGTGTTCTTTCCAAATACAGTATCCACTCACGCATCATCCAACTTTCTTATATATATTAGTCTCCTGGCAAGTTTTGGAATGTGCAGAACCCCAGGGAGAGTTCTAATCCTTCCATATTTTAGCAACAACTTAACCCTTCTACATCCCATGATTTTGGTTGTTGATTCATCTTCTAGGAATACATCACCACCATTGTATTTTTCATATTTAGAGAACCACTCCCTGTGAGGAGTCATATGGTATGACGCACCTGATTCAATCAACCATGCATCATAGTCTACATGTGTACCTGTAGATGCCAGGTAAACATCACCTCCTTCTTCAGTGGAGTTTTCCGCCTCTTTGGAAGAGGTACTATCAAATCCCTTTGATTTATCATCCTTCTTAGACTTGCAATATTTCTTATAATGCCCTGTTTTACCACACTTCCAACATTTCCTCAAAGATTTTCCTGGAGACTTAGATCTACATGTAGATTTAGATATCCCCCCCGAAGGCTTACCATGATTCATGTCTTGAGTACGACCTCTTACAAATAAAGTGTCTGTGCTATGACCATCCATGTTTTTCCGCCTCATATCTTTAGATAACAAGGATGCAACTACATCCTCATACTTCAATGTAGATTGAGTGGTACTACCAATTGCTACAACCAAATTATCCCAAGAGTCTGGCAAAGAACATAACAAAGTAATACACTTATCTTCTTCTGTAATCATAATATGAACAGAGACAAGTTGACTTACCAGAGTATTAAAGGCATTTAGATGTTCTGTCACAGAATCTCCATCTTTCATCCTAAGATGATACAAATTGTTTCGAAGAAACAACTTGTTTACTAGGGACTTTGATTGATACAAATTCCCTAACTTATCCCATAGTTCCTTGGTTGTAGATTCTCCTGAAACATTCAACAACATCGAATTTTCCAGGCAAAGTTGAATAGTACTCCTTGCTCTTATGTCCAACTTCTCCCAATCTTCTTTCGACATACTAGTAGGTGGTGTACTAGTAGTTTGTGTACTAGTAGGTTGTGTGCCAATAGCCTGTGTGCTAGTAGACGGTGTACCAGTAGGTTGTGTACCAAGATCCACAACGATCCATTGTTCTTTTTCTACAAGAAGGTCCTCCATCTTGAGCTTCCATAGCTCAAATTTTTTACCGTTGAACTTCTCTATCTCAATTCTAGAAGAGCTCGCCATTCCTCTTTCTACACTCGAATCACCACTGCAAAAGATCCCACTAAACCCAGGTTTATCACAGACCCAAGATAAAATTGATTTATCAAGACCAAGCCAAACCCTCAACAAAAAAGGCATCCCTCTAAAGACAAAAATAAGCTTTGATACCACAAGTAAGTTTTAAACCTATGAAGTAAAGCAATGCATATAGATTCTTAAGAAAAATGAAATTTGATCAATGGCTCATACACATAGTACACAGAGATTTATACCGAAAACCCTCAACTAGGGAAAACCTTTCTTATATTCATTATATTGAATTTCACCATTCACCATACAATATATACAAAGTTTTTACGCATTCCGTAGATACCAAAACCCTAATCCCTTAATCCAGGATTAATTTAGAAAATCGCTAAAAATAGCAAAATCTGCTAAAAATAGAAAAAAAAATGCCCAGAAACAAAATTAGGGGTGTTGCCCCGAACGATGCGCATAAATAGAGGGGGGCATACCTGGCCCCCCCTGGGACCCCCCTAGGAAGCGCCCAGTGCACACGACACCAAGAGCACTACTAGAGGGATCATCAGACACAGTTGTTGAATCTGATGCGCCCACACACACACATGCAAAGAATATAACACATACCCAACAAGAAGTATACATAGAGAAACCTCAGGGATTTGAGGTACATGGGAGGGAGTCTCATGTGTGTAGGCTTAAGAAATCCTTGTATGGATTCAAGTAGGCACCTAGGGTGTGGTATTCTAGGATCAAAAAATACTTGTAGAGTATGGGATTTACCAAGAGTGAGGCGGATCCTAACTTGCACTTCATACTTGTTGGATCGGATCCACTCATGTTGGTTATGTACGTTGATGATTTATTTCTCACATATGCATAGGAGCTTATTGCAAGGTGAAAAGTGGATTTAGCGAGTGAGTTCGAGATGAAGGACATTGACTTGATTCACTATTTCTCGGGGTTAGAGGTATGGAAGGTATCGGTAGAGCTCTTCCTTGGAAAATGGAAGTATGCAGTAGAGATCTTGAGGATATTTAGGATGGAGAACTATAAACCGATGGTCACACCTATGATTACCAATATGAAGAAGGTTATCACTTCATATTCAGAGTTGGCGGATCCTAGGATATACCGGTAGCTGATAGGGTCCTTGATGTATTTGATCAACACAAGGCGAGATATTTGTTTTGTTTTGAAGACCTTGAGTCAATTCATGGTGGAGTTGAGGCAGGTGCATTGGATCATAGCCAAACATGTGCTCAAGCACTTGAGATGGACAATGGAGTATGGATTGAGATAACTTGGAGGATATGGAGTGGAGTTACAGGGATATACAGACTCATATTAGGAAGATAGTGTAGTAGACAGAAAGAGCACCTTGGGGTGTTGCTTCAACTTGGGATTAGCAGTGATTACTTGGTTCGACAAGAAGCAGACTTATGTAGAACTCAGTTCAAAAAAGGCAGAGTATATGAAAGTGAGTATGGCTAGATGTGAATCCATTTGGCTTCGCAAGTTGGTTACATGTTTATTTGATCAAGAGTTGGAGCCTACGGTGATATAATGCAATAATTAGATTTGTATCAAACTCTCAGATAATCCAACATTCCATGACAGATCCAAGCATATTGAGATCAAATACCACTTCATATAGGATAGGATCCATAAGGGGGTAGTTAAGCTTTGGTATATTTCGGCAGATGAGCAGGTTACAGATATTCTGACCAAACCCTTGGAGAAAGGAGAGTTTGTGTTCTACAGAGACAGACTTGGAGTGGTGCAAAATAGCTTCATTGATAAGAGGGTGTGTTGATGTTAGTGGTAGCATTGGAAAATTATTTCCACATAGGTCTATGTGTCTATATGTGTGGAAATCATCCAAAACCTTCTACTCTTCAATTTACTTTAATTAAAGGAATTATTAAAGTAAACTGCTTTCATTTATTAAATTTATATTTAGTTAATTGAGTTATTTAAGGAAAGTGATAAAAGTAATTAACATGTTTCTAAATCTAAAATGGGTGTGAGAAGTAATCTCAACCGTCAATCACTTTGGAGATTAGAAATAGATTATAACTCATGACTATAAAGGTAAGTCTAGGGTGAAGGAAGAAGACACTTGATACTTGACAGGATTTGTGTTGAGAGATTCCACACAGAGTATTGGATCACGAAGGAATGTGATTCAATATCTTGGATAGGTGCAGAAGGACTTCCATCTATAGATCAGGTCAAGGAGAAGAGAGAACAAAGGCAGCACAGGTGGGTTTCAGTCAAAGGAAGACATAAGAAAGTGTCACGTCGTACGAAATTTTTTCATACAATCCTTCCATACATGTGCACGGGTTTCAGTCGAGATAATCACATACATATGTGGGTTTAGTGAAGGAAAGTTGTGTAAACCTCAAAAAGCATGCAGTTCTAGTTTGTATAGTAGTTCAGGATTTGTCAGGTTTGTCTGCATTTTTATTTCTCTCAATGGGCCATTATCCCTATTACGAGAGACCTTATTTTAGCATAATAAAATCATTCTCAGCACTGGTTTTCCCTCCAAGATTTTTCTAGGGGTTTATACCCAAAAATATTGGTGTTCATGTGTGCTTGATTTGATTTCCTTATATATGCTTTTATTGCATGTTTAGTTGATTACTAAGCTGCACTTTTATTAGATAAAGTGATTTTATTTTGAGCTAACTATCAAGTGTTGGGTCGAAGTTTTGAAATCAACATGTCTCTCTTCCATCAATCACGTGTCCAAGATAAATCAAGGACTTCTTTTCAAATTCACATTTCTTCAAATTTACAATCAACGAATTGTTTTTCAACATATCTAGTACATGTGTCATATGCAATATGTGTTATTGCTAACTATTGCTAAATATTAGTATGTCATATAGATATACTATTATGAATGAGTCAATAAATGGATGTATCATATCATTCATTAATGGCATGAAACTTTCAAGGGAATTACATAAAGTTAAAGTTATAACTAACCATTTGTACAAATCTTTCCTTGTCTTGAATGTCATCTTCCAAACATCTTCTACTTCGATCCTTACTTGATGGTAAGTTTATTTGAGGTCCAAATTTGTGAATAACTTGGCTCATTACTATTGGTCCAACAAGCTATCAATCCATGGTAATGGATATATATTTCTTGATGGTGACTTTGTTCAAGGCATGGTATTTGATGCACCTTCTCTAACTTCTATCCTTCTTGTCACCATTATGATTGGTGAACCACACAGTGATGTGTGTATTGATAATGGATACTTTTTTATTGATGGTGACTTTGTTCAAGGCATGGTAGTCAATGCACCTTCTCTAGCTTCTATCCTTCTTGACACCATTATGATTGGTGAACCACACAGTGATGTCTTAGGCCTAATAACTCCATTCTCTAATAATTGTTGCAATTGTTTCTTCACTTCATTTTAGTCTAGGATGGATAGTCTATACAACCCAATGTTTGGTAATGGAGAATCTACTAACAACTCAATCTTGTGTTGAACCTCTCTCTTGGGTGGTATCCTCTAAGGTTCTTGGAACACCTCCTTATAGGAATCAATCCACTATTGTAGTTGTTGGCACTAATTACTATTACATCCTTCCAAGGATTCCTTCATCTCCACTTCACTTCCCTCTCCTTGCTTCTTTACTTCTCTTAATAACAATAAGACAAATTTTTTAGTATTTCTAGGTATTCTCCTTTCCTGTTGAGCATTGATGAAAAAGAGTCTGGCCTTTTCCTTGTGGGAATTTATAGATACAAACTTCCTATATTTGACAAGTCAATGTTATTTTTCTCTCCTCCTAAAGATGTCATATCTCACATATAGGTATGGGATTCCCAAGATGATTCCACACATCAAATGGGATTACATATGCTACTACTTAATATACAACATTCTAATTAATGGAAAACATTAACTTGCACTAATTGACCACTCTTAGCTCCACATCTTGTCTCACCCAATCCAAGGGATATGGTTGTGTATGATCATGAGTCTCTACGCCAAACATCTCAACCAATTGTGTGGAGATCAAATTCAATAATGAACTAAGATAAAACAAGAAATCAACTTTAGCTATCCTTGTGTGGATTTTGACATGAAATAATTCAATCTTCTTTGTATCCTATGATATTGTAGATAATCAAAACTACCTCCTTTTGAACAATAGTGCAACTAATTTTCCCATCTTGATTTCATGTATTATCCACCCTTTCTTATGCATCTACAACCACTAAATATTTCCTATTTTCCCTCTTCTGGAAGTGCTTAGGGCATTTCTTGGGGTGTAATTTCCAATACTCTTCCTCCTTGTATCCCTACAAATTATTTTCAAACTAAGATTAGATGATTCAAGGTTAGTTATTTCACATGGTTCTAACTCTATCTATGTGTTCATTTCCATATCTAATAGATTGGTTAATTGGTTGTAATTTACTTTCAAATACCCAAAAATAAGAATTATATTACCTTTCTCGTAATACCAACCAATAGCATTATGTTTGGGTGTAATGTTCAACTTAGCACTTTCATTTCCATTCAATTGGAACTAACAATCATATTGGAGCATTCTTATACTTAAAGCATCACTTTATTTCAAATATAAGATGATAATGGATTTGAAATTGTTTATAAAGAGAATGTGATACATTAGACACACCAAAGACTAGAGACAAATCAAATAAGATCATTTCCATCTCAAAATTAAATTAACTCAATGGTGCTAGCTATAATATGAAACCACAATGTAGGATGATGAGTAGGGGTTTCCATGATATAGTCATATGGTTTGAGCAGAGTATGTTGTTTTCCTATTAATCTATCTCTTCCAAATAGTTGTTGTATGGGTCAATTGAGGGTGTGGATGGATCAATCGAGCAAGTATAAAATTAACAATATTTGGTGAGAGTATAAAATTAACAATGGATCTATCAAATTCAAATGGTATGAATAAGATTTAAAATGTTATATACAAGGAAATAGAATTAGAAATCCAATCGGGGAAAGAAATCCATGGAAACAACTTTTTCATCTTAGCCATTGATCTCATATAAGTCAGTGATATGGATGTTCTAAGTTGGTTGGCTATCATAGACAATAGAACAACTAATGATAATCACTTTCAAGAAAGAATTGACATCTATATGGCTTAAAATCTTCACAATGATACAATAGGACACAACATCAAACCAATGTTCAATCACACAAAAATAAACATAATGAACACATAATTTAACATGGAGAAACCCAAAGGAAAAAACTCTAGCATCAAATGGCTATGGTCAATCTTTAGTTCTCAACAATTTACAAAGGGTCATCTTTATTAAATAATCCCACTATGTGGTTGGTACCCATTAAAGACAAGACCATAAGAAATTAGGGTTTTTTTATATTAAGAAGCTATTTATGGAGCTAGAAGGTTATGGAATGTTTTGTGAAGTGTAGTGATTGTAATTGGAGCTACACTCATGGGAAGTTACTCCCTCAAATAAGCCTATGAATATTGCTCACTGTGTTGAAGATACTTAACACAAAGAATATATTATGTAGGTTTTAACTTATTTTCTCTTATATTTTTTTTTCCACATTTAATTTCTCAGACTATTGTTCATGTTCTACTAGTTTTCACCATTTAATAACATTAAAAGTGGTATCATATTTCCTTCTAGAGCCAAAACACACTTAAATTTTAGAATTTTTGTTAAGGATAGAGACATGTTTCAGCATAATTACATAAAACAAAGATCTATCATTCAATGGGAAAATATATGGTTGGGGAAGAATACATGTAGGAAATATAAGTAACATCACTTAGTTGGACACCCTTGTAACCCATGTTGGTACCCATTTGAGTAGTACCACATCAGAAAACAATTGTATATAGATTTGTCTTCCACGTACCCTCGGGTATATTGGAATCCCCTTAGATGCACCTAAAATCATTCTTAACTAAACCTTTCAATCATATTTTTGCTATAATACATTGAGAATAACACTTAGGGATATCACACTTTAGTTCCTAGGAATCAAGTAGTATGGCTAAGGGTATGGTCTAGAATCCTTAGTTGGTGCCCTGAGATGTTGAGACGAGTACTATTGTTGGAAACCTACACATATATCAGAGAGATATATCCCCTAAAACTCTTTTATCCTTAGGACCATACGAACCCTAGTTGTTGCAGCACAGACCACAAATTCCTACATAAAGTGAACTCTCAAGAATTTTGGGATTTTGTTAGTGTAGTAATATTTAGGAAGGAGTAATACTCCTATAGGAGTAGAACTCTAGAAAATAAAAAGAAAAAAATATGGGTCCTACTAGCACCATTGCGAGAGATGTATCTCAAAAGACTCCTTATGCAAAATTGATCATGGTGGTACCACTCTTAAGTAACCACCATTTTGTGGACCCATGACTACTTGATGGAAATGAGATCATCACATATGGATGATAAGGTTTAATCATTAGAAAAATTTACTAATCATTTCAATCAACAACTAGCAACACATAGGGATGAACTCCATCGGGATATTAAAGAACAAAAGGAAGAATTCTATGGACTCCACCTTACTATGAATATGATTTTGAGGTGTCTCCCCAAACTGAAAGGGAAGTAGGAGCATCAAGGAAATCCATACCAATAATAAACCTCATTAGATGCGGAGGAATCATAATACACCACCCTTTCTTGATAACAATACATGGCACCACTTTCCCAAGGTAGATATGAATAGATTTGATGGCATTCAACTCTATGGGTTAGGTTACCAAGATGGACTAGTTTTTATCTTTCCATGGGATTACTGATGACATGATGAAACTTTGGGTGGCGATATTGCACCTATATCATGAGCAATGTCAATGGTGGAAATGGCATAAGAAATCCTATGGAGGTCACATTTATTGGAGATAGTTTGTGAAAGCAATATGTGTTCATTTAGAAGGAGACCCTCATTATTTAGCCAAGTTGTTCCAAACTAGCAAAGTTGCAAACGTTATAGTATCTTTTGAGAAATTAGCAATCTGCATAAAAATCTAACTTGTTCTTTTTTTTAATTAGTTCTTCATTAGTGCTCTTCAGGAGGAAATTCAAGCATAAATACTAATGCAACACCCGTCTATGTGGCTGGAGGCCTCTTGGTGAGCTCTTGATGTCGAAATCGTGGTAAATGCATAGGTAAAAAGCTCATATTTTCCTTCTCACCTTCACCCTCCTATGGTGTCTACTACCACTTCTCCCCCATCTTATCCCTTGAGGGTCCACAAGTTATCTCAGGAGGAAATGGCTAAGTGAAAATGCCTCTAGATTTTCTGTTGAAATTACTAAGACAACTGAGAGGGGGGGGTGAATTAGTTGTTACTATGCTTAAAAAATATTAAGTCTATTACACCAATTTTAATCTTTCATAAAGTGACCATCAATATTATACATCATATGAACAACATAAATAATGAGCATCAATCACACATAAGATAAACACAGAGACAGATTTTCACGAGGAAACCCATAAAGGGAGAAAACCTCTTCTTCTTTGAAATGATAGGCAGTCTTTTAAGTTATGTACATCATCTATGTTTGAGAACCAACTCAAAGTGAGGCTACTACCTCTGTTTTACAATCTCCAACTTGTTGAGAGCACCAACTCTCTGGTTTCTCTAGCACCAACTAGAAGGAAGCACCAACTCCCTGAGTGTTCTAGNCAGCACCAACTAGATGGAAGCACCTACTTCCACTTATACAAGCACCAACTTGCATATAGAAAACTCTGTGTTTTTCCAAGCACCACCCTGCCACCCTGTTTTCTAGCCACAACTAGATGGAAGCTACAACTCCCAATATTCAAGCACCAACTCGAATATCAGAGGACTGCAGTCCTCCCTAGAACCACCCTACCTCCCTGATTATACATAAATGATTGAATAACCAACAACACAGATAAATCGATTCTTACCACTTCTTCTCTATTCTGTAAATCTGGTCTGCTTCTAACTATTCTGTAATTCTTCTCTTCCTCTGTCTGTTCTGCAATTATGCTCTACTTCAATTTGTTCTACAATTCTATTCTTTCTTATTTCTATTCCTCATCTGTTACTCATCTCTGAGTTTTATCTCAACTGTGCATACTGTTGGTCTCACACTGCACATACTGTAATTTTCCCTTTCTTACAGTTCAACTCATTTTTCATTCAGAACAACCAACCACACACAGTCACTGCGTGTTTCTTTTATACACTGCAACCCCTTCACTTACCCCTCAAATCCCTAGAACAATGCTTTAGCAACTGAAACGCCAACCGTGCAAGAACCATGATTCGGTTTTGCTAACTGAATCGTAATTGAACAATTAATCGTGAAGAAAAATAGTAACCCTTTGATCAAGTTTCCAATTAACCAGCACCATTGGATTAAATCCACAGGATTTTGCATTTATCTCATATGCCCACTAGCTGTGACCGAGCACTAAACAGAATTTTAATTTCGTGATTTCCCATTTTGGCATTCCTGTGATGAAGGGTCTCGACACTCCAAGTCACGATCGACGAAACTCTGAGATGGAGCTTAGTACCGCTAGCTTCTTCCCCTCACGTGACCACCAACGGTGACCACAAGCTTCGCCAAAAGGTGCTTCATATTTTGCAAACTTATGAACTTCATCGAGCCTGATCAACGGTCGAGATCTCCAATGATCCGACGGTCCAGATCTCATCGCGATCTCGCATATCGTGATTCCTGTGATGAAGGGTCTCGATACTCCAAGTCGCGATTGTCGAGACTCTGAGATGGAGCTTAACATCGCTAGCTCCTTCCCTTAAGCCTTCAACAATGTGACCTTGTCTATGACCACGTGCTAGACCTTATCGGGATTCCTCATATCGCGAGTTGCAAGGTTAGATCATTTCCTTCCTTTGACATTCTAGTCAGCGAAAAATTAATCCCTTTCCACATGTCCCTCTTGGATCAACGGTCAAGATCTTATCGCAATTTCGCAACTTCACGGGCCTTCGTCATGACTAATCAACGGTCCACGATCTCGATGATTCGATGGTTCGGATCTTTTTGCGATCTCGCATATTGTGAGTTCCCACACCATGATCCGTTGTCTCCTCCAATGTACAAGTTAGCGAAATTCCAATCACTTGCCACGTGTCCTATGACTCCAATGGTCAGGATTGTTATCGCGATTTAGCATATCGTGAGTTCGAACCTCTTTCCTTTGGATTTCTCGATCTGCGAAACTCTGAAACAAAACCTTTGTCGTGCTTTGACTGTTTTCCTCCTTCTGATCTTACACTGTTGATCTTGCCATTTTCGCTACACTACTTATCGTGTTGAACTTCTCCATCTGATCATGCTAATCTTCACCATCAATAACAAACATGCATACTCTGCCTTTGTCTAAAAACATGCCAACAATATCCTCCTTTGGCATTGATGGCAACCCCTTGTAAAACATGCAACTATACCACTGTACCATCCTTGAAATTACCACCACTGTAGAATCCTTGAAATTTACCACACTTTCTCCCCCTTTGACATCAATGTCAAAGAAGAAACACACTCCCGCTGAGTTGTTACGATACATACTCCCACAATCAACTATGAGCAACTTAGAAATACAATAGATATTCAATAAGTACTCCCCCTGATCAGGTGAACAGATTAGACGAAAGAAGTTATAACCCCCAACTTTTGACGAAGATATCCAAAAGGGGTCGTTGCTAACGATTTAGTAAAGATATCAGCTATTTGTTCTGTGGAAGGAATATAATTCACTTGAACAATTCTATTTGTAACTTTTTCTCTGAGAAAATGGTATTTAATTGGTATGTTCTTAGATTTTGAATGAAGTACAGGATTCTTAGAGAGACTGATGGCACTGGTTTTATCACAGTGAAGTGGAATGGGATCAGGGTAAGTTACCTTCAAATCTGCAAGAGTTTGTATCATCCATAAAATTTGTGTGCAGCAAGTAGCAGCAGCAATGTATTTTGCCTCTGCAGTTGATAATGAAATGGATCCTTTCTTTTTACTAAGCCATTCTACTAATGAGTCACCCAGAAAGAATGCTCCTCCACTGGTGCTTTTTCTCTCATCAACACGGTTTGCCCAATCGACATCTGAATAAGCAGTTAACTGAAAGTTCTGATTTCTGGGATNGTACAGAAGACTGCCTATCATTGATCGGTATGTCCTTTGATCAACATCGGGTGACATATCATCTTTACTGAGCTTGCAACCAACCACCATAGGTGTACTAACAGGAGAGGAATCCTCCATCTGAAATTTCTTCAACATCTCTTTCAAATATTTTTCTTAAGAGATAAATATTCCTGCAGAACTCTGATTTACTTGTAAACCAAGAGAATATGGCAGTTCTCCTATCATGAACATCTCAAACTCTATTTTCATAGAGTTAGCAAACCATTGGATAGATGATTCATTAGTACAACCAAAAATAATATCATCTACATAAACCAAAACAACTAGTAAATTATCACCTTCAGACTTAATGTAGAGATTGTTGTCAACA
>JASDQU010737045.1:183936-197641 GCA_032191745.1 Picea mariana | reverse complement strand
CTTCGATGGAGAATTTAACAAATTGTTCGACTTATTCCAACATATACTTTGCTACAATTTTAAATGAATTTGGTTCAATTGATGAGAATATTGCTTAGTGTTTGTATTTCAACTCCTATAGTTTGAGTTATAATAAGAAATTTTGCTAGGTCTGCGAGTTTGTAGTCATGGGGATTTTAGTGTGCATCTTGGGGGACATGGTGAGGTCGGAGGAGAAGGGAATG
Organism: Picea mariana; assembly: GCA_032191745.1. NCBI lineage: Eukaryota > Viridiplantae > Streptophyta > Pinopsida > Pinales > Pinaceae > Picea > Picea mariana. Next base: position 197,417 of record JASDQU010737045.1, on the reverse strand, counting down.
GATGGAGAAGAAGTAGGTTTTGGCTAAATTTGAGGCCTATGAGCCATGACCATGAACTTTAATAATATATTGGTTTGGTTTAGGATTGAGGATATCAGGGAAAACACGAGCAATTTTTTGAGGGATATCTTAGGCACTGACAATTTTGGGAATGTTTATAGGGGTGTTTTGGCATCTTGATTGCTTGTTGTCATGAGGAGATTCAATCTAATTTTTTGCACGAGGTCAATGTGATTTCTAGTATATGGCATTGTAATTTGGTAGCAATGAGAGGTTGATAGAATTGGTGGCAACGACATTGGTGGAAAATTTGGAAGAGGATAGTAGATGGCGATGACATTGGAGGAGGACAATGAGTGAAATTGGTACAGTGAGCAAAACACTATGTTGAGGATGATGATGTGGTAGGAGGAGAGACTATAACCAACCTAGATCCATTGATAAAAAAAATTATACCTTGAAGGATTTGATCTATTTCGATACTTGATAGATACAAGGTTAACATAGACGTACATTGTTGTTTACCTCAAATAAAATCACCATTACCATGATTTTATTTTCATTATTAACTTTTAATAATGAAAAAGTGCACATTGTCATGATTATTTTTCATTATTAACTTTTAAAAATGAAAAAGTAAGCATGCTCAATAAATTTTTCCCATTAACATTAATTATTAAATTTAATGAAATAAATTTAATAAATTAATATTTATAATCAATTATATTTTTCTCAATTTTTTTTTTATAGAAAGTAAGCATGCTCAATCAATTTTCCCCATTAACATTAACATTAATTATTAAATTTAATGAAATAAATTTAATCAATTAATACTTATAATCAATTATATTTTTCTCACCCGTAAGTGAAAACTTCACACATCGTATTTAAAAAAAATAATTATTTAAGTCATACCCATTCTTTTTTATTTCTCAATCTTGCCAATAATTAAAATCCACAACATGAAATCTATTACGTGTGCCCCGCCTATACATAGCTAAAAAAAAATTAATATTGGACATAAATATTAATGTTATTTGAAGATATTTATTTTCATATACCATATTCTATTATATTTATCATTATTTTTCCTAGATATTTCAGATATTTCGTACTAAATTATCAATAATAAGTACATTATTTTAAACAAGGGTTGTATAGTAATGCAATCTCTGTCGAATTAGTTGGGAAATACATGTTGAACAATGAAACTTAATATAATTAAATGCACAAGTAATGAATATTTTTTGTCAAAAGATAAAAATTGAGGGTTGTTTGTTATTCAAAATGTATAATGAACGTAAGTTGAATGGAACTATAATATTCATAAATATAATATAAATATTATAAATATATTATAAAAATAATAATAAATAATATATTAGATAATAAATATAATATAAATATAATAATGCATAATAATAAATACATAGTACAACTTTTTATATTTAGATGTGGTGATTAGTGAAATTCATTGATTATGTAATTAATTCCACATATTGAAAGACATAAAGGGAGCAATAACACTTCAATTCTATCAACCAATTAGAAATGAGAAACAAAAATATTTTTATTATATCCAAAAATATATATTTGTTTTCTTATGTTAAACATTACATTGCATACACAAATTTATGGTAAAAGGCAAATTAATGTCACATAAAAAACAAACTCATTGTTATAGTCCCATGAAAGGGACTAATAATAGGTACATTCTAAAGCAAATTTATCTAATTCAATGTGAATGTGTCTTCGAATCATTGCATCTAAAAATATATGAATATTTTATGATAAATTAATTTTAATTAATCATATTTTTGTAACATTAGATTTGCACTTTCATTTTTTTTTTCTTTGAATTTGTTGAATAAAAAATATGAAAAAATGTATTTTTACTTGCTTTCTTAACACTATCATATATTTAGAAATCCTCATCATTAATGGTTGTGAAATTTGGACTTGCCCTTCTTTATTCTTCTTCCTTACTTTTATGATTCTCCAATCACTTTATCATTAATATCAATTCATTCATATCTAAGTATGTATAAGTTCCATAGGATATGACCTTCTTACAAACTACATATGAAATTTGTATTTTTCAGCAAGAATTTGCTAGAATGTAGGGTTTCAGGCCCACCTAAGGGTTTGAATTCAATCTATTGTACCCTTTTTACAAGGTCTTATCATTTCATAAGGTTTAATGTTCTATGTTTAAATCTTGACAAACATGAGTTCTTTAGATGTAAAGGGCGGTTGCAGGAAGGTCGAGTCTTCAAAGTCCATGTGAAGGTTACAAAAAGTAAGTCTGTAGTTTTTGTTGAGTTGGTGCTCTAGCATACCTTGTTGTTATTCTTGAATATCTTGCAGACAAGGTAATGTTGCCAAAGATAATAAGAAGAATCTGTTGTGAGAATGAAAGGGCATGTTTTGACTAAAGAAGGTGGAGGTGACACTTGCTCCTATATGATAACCTAAATGTAGAAGATGTGGATGAAGATGACAACTTGTTGCTACTAACATTGTTGGGCCAAAACATTCCTCACTAACAAACATAGAAGTCCTTGTGATTACCAAAAGATACAAGAAAGACATGGCTAATAAATTTAGAGGATGACAATTGATCAATTTAATATATAAAACAAATTTACGATTTAGAACAATCTTAACAAAAAAGTCAACAAAATACTACCATATTAAAGAGAAATAAAAACTTTTCCAAAATCGAATGACTAAGTTATGGGAGAAACCTATCCCTTAAAAATACTTTCCACATAAAAATATGCCAAAGTGAAATCAAGTTACAACCAAAATGATATTTTTCATAAATCATGCAATAAATGTAGATACTTAGAAGTAAAATCAAGGTACAACCAAAATGAGATTTTCAATAAATTATCCTATAAATGTGGGTACCTAGATTTTTTGGGGCATTTATGATCTAACGATATAAAATGAGTTGAGTAAGCACCCACCTATGGCATGAAACACCTTTTCATGACATGAAATCATTTTAATTTGTGTCCACTACTCTCCAATTATTTGAAATCATCTTCTCCACTCCACTACTATCCTAGTACTCTCACAACAAACATTCGTAACTGGCATGCGTGCACTTTCATCTTGGCTCACATTCCCTCTAACTCCCACCAAGGAGGCCCTCCATGATTCTCACCTTTTCAATGATCATCCAAGGTTGGTTTTGCTGGTTACAACAAAAACACAAAAAGTACATGAATTGAATGCAACATAACTACATGGTCCACATTTTCAAATTCAGCATTGCATTTTGTGTATTAGCATTAGTTGTAATTATCTAAGATATATCGTGTGCTCACTACGCAAGTCCAATTGATAAATACTTGAGATGAGAATAGTTTTCATTTGATTCATCCCCCAATTCCATATGCAAAATGGCTCAAACCATGATTTCAATGAAGATTTTAACACAATGATTTCATGTAATAAGAGGATGCAAGCAGCACAACGATCCATTATTATTGGTTTTCGAGTTCAACTATAATTTGTTTTGTTGTAGGGTTAAGATTTATTGTTGCTTGTGGAGTTTGACTATCTTCTTGATTTAAAGGCCTTGTTTCAATCACGTTTGGATCCCAGTTTTTGATGGTGGGTTTTCCCCACTAGTGTTGTTGAGGGGTCTAGGGGGTGGGGGGCAACAATTTTTGGAGCCCCCTTGATAAGGGTTTGGGAGCAACGCCCCTAAAGATAATTTTTTTGGGGAATGCCTTAAAATAATGTAATTTCGTAGTGAATTTGGACCATTCATCATTAGGTGGCATATATGATGGTAGAAGTTATGTTGGTGCCTTTTTGCCTTAGAAGACAACCCTCTTTTTATGAGGGAATTGTATTACAACTTGTGTCTGGTGAGAGAGGAGATTGTGGCTAGTGAGAAAGGAGATTGTGAGAGAGTGAAGAGAAAGTTGCAGCAGATGTGTTGTAGGTTTTATCCCTTCATTTTTAAGATAGAATAAAAGAAGGATTGGTTGTTCCTCCATGAATAAAGTCTATATGGGATTAGTGTGTCTCTTTTGTATTGTATTGTGTTATATTTCCACATTCATTTTGTTTATATTGTTCCATTATCCTATTCTTAACACTTACCAATCATACTCCAACTATTAAAAAAATTGTCCTTGGATGAGTGTCTTTACATGGACATGGATCATTTCAAACTAGAAACAAGTTTATTAAAAATAGATAACATGTTGGTATTGTTTAAACATTTAAAAAAAAAAAAAAATTTGAATTAGGTTTGATATAATTTTTTTAATTTTGAATTAGGATTTGTAAATAACTTCAACTACTATCATGTGTGTTATAATTATGCAGAAGGCATTCTTTAGTGTTAGGTTTTTTAGAAACTCTTTCAACTGGTTGACAAGTTTTATAAAACCATCTTTTTTATCTTTTCACAATAAAACCATCTACACATAAATCAATAAAACCATCTACATACAAAGTAAATGGTCTGTTTCCAAAATTTTATCGAGCAAAATTTAATATGTATTTAAGTAGACATTGATGTATTGTTGACCTTCGAACAAATGTCCCCACAAAATATCTTTCAAAAAGAGTCATTTATTTAGAACATTATAGCTTTTAGAAACCTTTCCTTTTCTTATGGTGCATGAATTCACACTTAAAGGTAAGCAATGAGCTCACTGGTTAGTGTTCAATCCTCTTTATCTGAAAACTAGAAGTGTACACATCTTGATTGGAAATCACATTGGAACCTATTTTTAACCAATAAGAAAAAATGGTTTTAGTAGTGTTGTAATGTTGAATTTTGTTTTATGTTGTAAATGACAATTCACATGAAGACCAATACTTTTAAAGAAATGTTGCTTAACCATTATTCAAATTTTACAATATTCTTTTTTTGAGTTTTTAATTAACCAAAAGTTTTGATAGGTTAAGTTGATTTATAATTTCAAAAACATTCATTTGTGTTGTATTGTTTTTCATCATTAATAAAAAAGACTCTTGTATTTTTTATTTAAAATTTTATGAGCTTTACATTATATTAATGAAATTGTTTTTCATGCTATTTTCATGTAAATTCTTATTTCTTATTAATTCCAGTCATTTGTGATAGTGACTTGCAATATTTATAATCTATTGTGTAGAAGGTATTTTTTATTACTTAAATCTCTTCATTAGTTTAGGTAACTCTGTTGAGCAAAATAATGAGTTACCATGTTCACAACAAGGTAAAAGAAGAAATTTTCTTTAAAATACATCTTCAATGAGCGTTGTAAGAAACCTCATTGTGGTCCCCAACAAGAAACCTTTCAAAGGTAAGTTCATTCTTCCAACTTCTCAAGTCTTCTCTTCCCTTAATTTTATGACAAGAAATGGAACGAGAGTAGATAAACTTTTTTTGTATTATTTTTTAGAGTGAGGAGAGTATGTCAAAATTTTCATTCTTTAAAATAGAATATCACATAATTTCTCAAATAAAGTACATTTTGTAGGACTCTCACTTTACCCATAATTTATATAAAACTAATATTTTCACTCACTAAAGTGTTAATAACCTATTCTATTATACATTATGCATGTGTATACATTATGCATTCTCAGTGTGTTTGGTGGTTAGCTAATTCTTTGTGATACTTCTGGTTTAGAGGTTTATGATAATCAATTTCACTATCATATCATATATGAAATATAAAATTTTATAAAGATTTTTAAAAAAGCTAAATTAAAAGTTAAAAAAATGTAGTATGAAATTTTTGAATGAGTATGGTAATCATCCAACATTTTTCAAATTATACATTTTATAGCATAAATTTTATTCATATAATTTTTTATAAATATAATTGAATATTTATATTTAATTAAATTATAATTAAAAATATATATATATTATTATTTATCATTATTATTAAATTATAAATTGTATTAAGTATATAGTTTTTATCATTGTAGTGTTTAAAGAAATTGAATTTATGAATAAGGAATAATAAGAAGTGAAGATTATAATATTATTTTAAAATGTGTAATTGTTTTACAAAAATTATATTAACTAATTTAGTAACCCTTATACATATACATAAATTAAAGTTTAATTCATATTTTCCAATTAAAAGTATTAAATGGTTTTATAATGGATGTATACATAAGTTAATCAAAATTTATTGTTTAATTTATATTTTTCAATTAGAAATATTAAACTATTTTATAATGGATGTATACCTAAGTTAATTATAAAAAAAAAATCCAAATAGATTGGAATGATAAAGAATAAAGAGTCTTTTGCTAGGTAAGGTTCAATCTTATGAGAGCATTTTTAAATAAATTGAATTTAATGATGCAGAATAAAGAGTTTTCCCTTAACTTATTAGATCACTTTTAGATTTGTGGTTCCTGGAATTAAAAATATTTATTTTGACATTTGTAATTTGTTTTACAATTAAATATCGTTACATCTTTATTTTTACATTTATAATTTGCTTTGGAATAAAATATTTTTATTTGGAGATTTGTAATTTATCCTTAATTAAATATATTTATTTTAGCAATTGTAATTTATTAGAAAATTAAATATCTTTGTTTTCAGATTTGTAAATTATTTTCAGATATGTAAATTGTCTTATAATTAAATGTAAATTGTCTAATTTGTCATGAAACAAAATATTTTTAAAATATTCTTCATTAGTGTATTTTTTTTCTTTTCCTGATTTGTAATTAATCTTGAAATTATATATCTTTAATTTAAAATTTGTAATTTGTTTTAAAATTAAATATCTTATATATATAATTTGTATTGAAATTAAATATTTTTAAATATTATATATGTAATTTGTATTGAAATTAAATATTTTTATATTTAAAAAGATTTACTTTATTTGGTTTATTTGTGTCTCTGAAGATTCCCAGCCGACTTGTACACGTCTGCAAAATGGCCCACACCACATCATCATTCCAGCGAAAAATCCGAACACAATGATTTCAGGTAATAAGAGGAGGCAGGAATAGAAAACGAAGTTACCATTCCCAATTGTCCATCAGTCCAAGAGATACATGCACAGTCACCCACACAATGATTTCAGCGAAGAATCCAACAGCTCTGTAAAACGAAAGCAGGCGGGCATCGAGAACTGGTTACATGGTGAAAACGATATAATGCCAAATACGACCATAAACTTTTAGAATCCATCGAGATCCACGGGTTTACGGTATCTACCTCACCGCCCATTTGTTTGTTGCACGCGAGACATCGTACCATAGAAATCCGACATCCCTACCCTCCTATCACGTGAATTCCGCAACTTTGTCGGTTCATTTTGGTGAGAGTAAAAAAGTTATTTACTTATATTTTCATCTCTATTTTCCATTTTCATCAGGTACCATTCCTTTGAAGGTAGAATATTTAGTATTAACATGTCTATGATCAAATTTTGTTTTGTTGTATTGAATAAAGTCACAAATTTTTTGAATCTAAGAATATGATTCATATCTTCTTCCTTTTCTTAAAAGAGTCTTCTTGCAATGAGATTAGTAAGAGGAGAGTTGCCCTAAAATATATTTCTTTGCCACACTTCTTTCTTAAGGATGATATTTCTTTGCCACACTTCTTTCTTAAGGATGGAACATTATTATTTACTAGAGCTAATAATGCATGTTTCTCTGAAGTCTGTCTTAATTATGTAATTCAAAAATCATGTCTATCATTTATCTTTATTTTTCAATATAAATTCATTTTTTCAAGTCAAAAACATCTTACAAAACATTTATAACAATGCTAAAACTTAAATGCAAAATATGTTATCATATCACCTTAGAAACTTACACTTTAAAACTAACTTTCAAAAAAACTTAATACAAATAATATCTTATCCATTATTTTAATCTCCAAGTTATTATATATATATAATTATTTAAAAATAAAATTTAATACAAATAATATCTTCTCAATTGTTTTAATCTCGAAATTATTGTACATATGAAATTATTTTGAACAGAGACCAAAATCCCCACATAAAAAATATATCAAAATAAAATAAGTTACAACCAAAATAATATTTTGGTTAAATCATTTTATATAATAATAAAATGTAATAATGTGATACCTAAATTCTATGGGCATTTATGATAGTGAATTGAGTAAGCACCCACCTATGGCATGCAACACCTATCCATTACTTGAAATCATTTTGATTTTTGTCCGGCACTCTCCAATTATTTGAATTTATTTTCTCCACTCTAGTCCTAGTACTCTCACAACATTTATAACTCCAATGCGTGTACTTTTCATGTGGACTCACATGCCATCTAACTCCCAGTGAGGACGGCCTCCATCATTCTCATATTTTCAATGATGATCCAAGGCATGCTACCACCAAAACACAAGAAATTGAGTGCAAACACATGTATATGACCCACAATTTCAAATTCAGCTTTACATTTTGTGTGTTTAATGGTTATATATATATATGATGATATTGTTATACATTGAAATCTTGAAATTACATCAATTAAAATTAATCAATAATCACATGAGTATTATAAACTTTTCCCTAGTCAATGAACGAGATCATAACCACTTATGAAGAGTGGAAATGACTCTCATTAATTATTATTAGATGGCATGGTTTTTTATAAATAATGGTGAAGAATCACCTCATTCATTCCCAATATTAACCAATAATAATTATTTTATTAATTGACAATTTAATTATAATAAGTTTTTTCACTTTGAAAAAAAATCATAAAATATATAATAAATTTGAACATAATTTTTTTTTTAATTTAAATAGAGTGTTTTTAACACTATATCATATATGTTAACATGGCATCCCATCACTCTAGGGCAGCCGACTTGTATATGTCTCAAAAGTGGACCACATAATGACGTCATGGAAAAATCCTAACACAATGAAATAATGATTTCATGTAATGAAAGGAGACGGGCATTGACAACAAACCTACCATTCCATTCCCCACAGGTTATTTACTTGCATTTTCATCATTGAACCCTTTATATGAGTTTGTTCTCATATTAAAACATAAACTTAATGTAGGTTATTTGCTCTCATATTAAGCATAAGCATAAACGTTATTTGCTCTCAAATTAAACCATAAACATAAAATTAATGTAGGTATTTAAAATATATATATATATATACAATTTATTATTTATGGTATGTATGGACTAAACTACAAAGATATGAACAGAAAATTGAAATACTTAAACAAAAATTGTTGGTGTGTTTGTATAAAACGTATCTATTTCTAAACACATGACAACTTGTGTGACTTAAGTTCACTCTTTCAAGCCAAGATAATCTTAGGTGTTTGTTGGGTCTCCATAATCTTATAAATTGAGGACTCTCATGCATTTTAATCAATGGAGATCAATAGGTCACTTCTTCTCCCTTCTTCTCCTGTAAGAGGTTTCGACTTTGCAATCCCTGGCATACTTGTGTGTTGTTCTCACAAAAAATTGAAAGATATGGAAAATATGGCACACTACTTTTCACATAATTATTATGCATAAATTTCATCATCTATGTAAAGACCAAATCCCATTGTTATGACTTCACTCCAACTAAAATTCTCAACTACCTACATAAAGGCTTATTCATCCATTGGAACATATATTTCAATAAGTTTGGGAAAATTCTATTACAAGGACTTCATCAACTTGGAGTTGTTGTGTTTTTTTAAATCTTTAATATATTCCATTAAATTTAGAAAAACTAATCCAAGGAAATATTTCTTAAATTATAATTATTTTTATTACTCCAAGTAAATGTTTAGGATTCAAGTCATCAAAAGGGAATAGTGTCTCAGTTAGAATTGGATAAATAAGCCATAAGAACAAGGATACATTGAGATATATTATATAGGGATAATTTAATGAAGTTGCATACATAATTGTGTGTGATGTTAAATATATTTGGGGTAATCAAAGTAGTAGGAAGACTGCTATTATCAAATATTGTTTTATAGGAAATACAAGAAGTGTGATAGATTGAGATCTATTATGTATGGATAATCCAATATAGTTGCATACATAATTGCATGACACACTACAAGAGTTTCTCTATTTATATTTGGGGGGGGCATGTGATAATGCAACAGGTTCTTTATCTATGTTTTTAGTGATCAAAGTAGCGGGAAGATTGACACTATCAAATAATGTGGAAAATATAAGATAACCTAAATGGAAAGAAATGACTGTGACATGTATAACTTTTATGCGGATGACCTCTCAAATTAACACATGCCTCGACATGCATACTCAATGGGATGGAGAGTTATACCACCAATGCCCATGTCCTAATGCATACATTATCACTCTAACGTGGGAGTTATTGAAGGGCATGATGGCTATGGTGTGGGAAGAATGTGGGTTTAATCCGCACCAGGTCTTGGGAATATTTATAGACCTCTCTGCAAATCAAGGTTGCACCATGAGAAATCAAGTGTTTGGAAAGCTATTGCCTCTAGCTAGTTTTTGGAGCATGATATGTGTTGTCCAACTCCGAGTTAAAGTTTATGGATTTTGGCACACAAAGATAATTTCTCATATGGGAATGGAGAGCATTTGAAGTGGATTTCACTAGTCTAAATTCCATCTGGAGGTTTTGGTATTCCCCAATAGAAATTTGGGAGATGCTCTATACACGGTCTTGGTAACTATGGTTTTGGTTCTTTCTGTGGTACTACATTTGGTTCTAGCTCTGATTCTAGATGTGGTTCTATGTATGGTTCTATTTTTGTCAATTCAATAATGGTGCTTAAGGATTTGTGGAGGGGTTTGAAGACGTGTAGCCATGATACTACAAAAGCCCATTGAGCGTAATAAATTAGACGGTAGATGGAATAAGTAGAAGGACAAGTTCTCCAGTGAGATACAAAAGGAAAATAACACATGGACCAAGTGTATAGTGGACTCTATCGAGCACATCTTGGCAATTCTTGAATGGCAAATGGAAGTAGACACATTCATGATAATCCATTGAAGCAAGCATGAAGAAAGTAGTGTCTAGGTAATATATTTGCAATAGATGATAAGAAGAATTATCACTCATCTAAAAATTCCTTCTAAAGTCATTTCCTCTCCTCCCCTTGTGGCTTCAAGCTTCTCAAAGCTTGCATCTTAGTGATTACTAATTGGCCTCGGATAGTAAAAAGGGCATGTGAAATGCTCATGTCATAGAATTGGAACGTGGCACCATAGAGGCACACTCTAACACCAACCTTGAGAATCCAGAGTGCATGGATGAAGACGAAAAAAGGCCACATAAGGATATGCTTGAAGTAACCCTTCATGGACTAAGTTTCTCAACATTTCTGCATGTTTTTAAATGTTTTGACAAACTAGTTTTTTCTCACAAAATTATAAAAACTTATGGACTGGGGAATCAAATTCCTAATAATTATACGATTTAAATTTTCACACAAAGTGTTGTAAGATGCACTAATTATCAGTTTATTTGCTGATAAAACTTTTGTAAAATTTATTATTACTTTGTTATCATGTGTAGGTTTTAATGATGGTTATTAGATGATGCAAATATGTGATATCCCGTTAAGATCCCTTTTTAGTGGTTTGGGTGAGATAGGCAAATTGATATTTACATAGTTTGTTTTTTTCTTTTTGACATATAATTGTAATGAATGGTGGCAAGTGTTTTTTATAGATATGGTATATGGTTCTTGTCCATGGATATCACGAAGATAGAATGTGTGTGTGTGTGTGTGTGTGTGTAATAGAATGATGTGTAAGCATATTTAGATGGTACCCCTTTTACTATATTAATAAAAATATATATGCCTAATAGTAAAAAAGGTTCAAAGTCATTCATTTATGACCCATCTCCAATTAGTATGAATAATCCACTTAAATTCTCTTAACTTTCATTTGTTCATTCTTAACTGTGCAAATGGATTGTCTTAAATGCTCTTAATTGTCATCTATGCAATCTCTTCTCTCTACAAAATCTTGTTTCCTTCGTTTGTGCACTCGTCTTCCTGCTTCTTTCTCTTCTGTGGAAATTTCCTGCTAATCTTAACTTCTTGGACTCTGCAACTTTCAACTTCTTTCCTGAACCATTTTCTTTGTTTTTTCCTTTTTTACTTGTTTTCTATTTCTATTTTTTCTTTTTCTTGCTATAGTACATTATGATACAAGTTAGTCTGCGTAGCTCTTCGAGTGCACAAAAGGGCGATCATCCCTATACAGTTTCAACCAATTCCCATTCACTATTCCTTCCACAACTTGTCCATCCAATTGTTCCAGCTGAACAACACCTGCTTTTGTCACATATCTGATCATGTATGGCCCTAACCAATCCGTCCTAAACTTTCTTGGGTGTTGTAAGAACTTACTGTATAGAGTAGTGCTAAATCTCCTGTCTGGAACTTCTTCTACTTGATGTGTCTATCATGCCACGCTTTTTCTTGTGCCTTATGTACTTGTTGATGGTAGCCTGTAACAAATCGATCTACCTCTAATATTAGTAATTGTGATAGTATTTCTTCTACTGCGTCGGAATCCGTAAGGTCTGCCATCACAAGAATGCACAAACTCGGTACCAAAAATTCCATGGGCATGATTGCTTCCTAACCATATGCTAATATAAAGGGTGTTTGACCTGTCGACTTCTTGCATGTAGTTCTATAAGCCCATAACACTGCAGGAATCCTTAAATCCCAATCGTCCCATCCTACATTACATACCTTTGTCAATGCATTCTCTAGTATCTTATTGAAAGCCTCCATAGTTCCATTAGCTTACGAGTGATACAGAGTGTTATTTCAATGTTGAATATGGAACTCTTATGTCAACGCTGCAATTATCTTGTTCAAAAAGTGAATCCCATGGTCGTTCATAAGTACTTTAGGACACCCAAACCTTGTAACTATGCTCTCAAATAAGAACTGCATAGTTGTCTATGTGCTGCAATCTGTAACTGGTTCCACCTCTACCCATCATGTCAAGTGGTCTATTGTGGTAATTATGTACCTAGCTCTTGTTATCCTCGCTAGTGGATTAATTGGTCTCATAAAATACACTTCCCATTTCTCAATTGCTTGTAAGGTAACTTGTGAATTCAAAGGAATCTCATCCCTTCGTGATGACCTTCCTACTCTTTGGAAAATGTTGCAGCTTTAACAATATTCCTTAGCATATTTATGGAGGGTAGACCACCATAGACCTACATGCAATATATTATGTATTATGGTCGTTCCTACATAATGGCCTCTTGCAATTCCATCATGCGCCTCTGCTAGGATCATCAGTCTTTCGTGTTCTAGCACACAACATCACAGTATCCCATCTGCGTCTAACTTGTATAAGTTTCCTGTAATCAACTGATAATCCACGACTTTAACCACTAATTGTTTCTTCTATGCTACTGACATATCGGATGGAGCAATTCTCATACTCAAATATTGGACAATTTCTACAAAATGGTCGTCTACCATTTGAACCAAGAATAAAT
>JASDQU010737045.1:172621-183818 GCA_032191745.1 Picea mariana | reverse complement strand
CAAGACTAGAGGACCAATGACTATGTGGTTCAAATCATCTATGAGATTCAAGAGGACCCTAATTTGCCTAAGTGATACACTTGGAAACAAGATACCTTGAGGTATAAAGGGTGCATTATTTTGATCTAGAATTTGAAGTTGAAACCTATGGTATTAGAGGAGTTGCATTCATCTCTTACAACAGGTCACTTTGGCTTTCACAAAACCTATGAATGCATTAAGAACTCTTGCATATTGATTCTAGTCAATATTAAATGCAACATAATGTCTCATCCTTCGTTTAAATTTCTCATGGGCTCTTCTATTAGTCCTAGGTCTAGACCCTATTCCTCATCACTACCCTTAGATCTCTCCTCTTCTTTGTTTTTCTCCTTGTCTTTTTATGCAGTGGGTTTTGGGGTCAGAGCAAAAGAAGAGATAAAGGTATTATTTTTATCATCTTCATCACCGTTGTTGTCAAAGCACAAGCCAACTACCTTTTCCTGATTCTATATTCTTGTGCAACAACTTCTCTCTCTAAATCCCCAAAATCTAATGGGCATTGCTTACATTTTTTGAAAACGGAATAGAGATTTGTGCTCATTATATATATATATATATTAGAGAGGGAAATAAAGTGTGCAATGGAGGGAATCGTGAGAACTTAGTGAAGTTGGGATCTTGTAAAAGGTTCGCAGAAGGCCATGTCCTGCCTTGAGTTAGAATTTGAATGGAAGAGAGAAGTAATCATAACCAAAAGGGAGAAATGGATTCACCCTATGCATAGTGCACTGCATCTTTAATGAGCATGTATGCAATTCCTTTGTATGGGCCTTCGATGGAGAATTTAACAGATTGTTCGACTTATTCTAACATATACTTTGCTACAATTTTAAATGAATTTGGTTCAATTGATGAGAATATTGCTTAGTGTTTGTATTTCAACTGCTATAGTTTGCGTTATAATAAGAAATTTCGCTAGGTCTGCGAGGTTGTAGTCATGGGGATTTTAGTGTGCATATTGAGGGACATGGTGAGGTCTTTATATTGGAGGAGGAGAAGGGAATGGATGGAGAAGAAGTAGGTTTTAGCTAAATTTGAGGCCTATGAGCCATGTCCATGAACTTTAATAATATATTGGTTTGGTTTAGGATTGAGGATATCAGGGAAAACACGAGCAATTTTTTGAGGGATATCTTATGCACCAACAATTTTGGGAATGTTTATAGGGGTGTTTTGGCATCTTGATTGCTTGTTGTCATGAGGAGATTCAATCTAATTTTTTGCACGAGATCAATGTGATTTCTAGTATATGGCATCGTAATTTGGTAGCAGTGAGAGGTTGATAGAATTGGTGGCAACAACATTGGTGGAAACTGTGGAAGAGGATAGTAGATGGCGGTGACATTGGAGGAGGACAACGAGTGAAATTGGTATAGTGAGCAAAATACTATGTTGAGGATGATGATGTGGTAGGAGCAGAGACTATAACCAACCTAGATCCATTGATAAAAAAATTTATACCTTGAAGGATTTGATCTATTTCGATACTTGATAGATACGAGGTTAACATAGACATACATTGTTGTTTACCTCAAATAAAATCACCATTACCATGATTTTATTTTCATTATTAACTTTTGATAATGAGAAAATACACATTCTCATGATTTTCATGCTCAATAAATTTTTCCCATTAATATTAATTATTAAATTTAATAAATTAATATTTATAATCAATTATATTTTTCTCAAAAAATTTATAGAAAGTAAGTATGCTCAATCAATTTTCCCCATTAACATTAACATTAATTATTAAATTTAATGAAATAAATTTAATAAATTAATACTTATACTCAATTATATTTTTCTCACCGGTAAGTGAAAACTTCACACATCGTATTTCAAAAAAAAAAAAAATTTATTTAAATCTTACCCATTCTTATTTATTTCTCAATCTTGCCAATAATTAAAATCCACAACATGAAATCTATTACCTCTGCCCTGCATGTACATAGCTTAAAAAAAATTAATATTGGACATAAATATTAATGTTATTTGAGGATTTTTATTTTCATATACCATATTTGATTATATCTACCATTATTTTTCTTAGATATTTCGCACTAAATTATCAATAATAAGTATATCATTTTAAACAAGGGTTGTATGGGAAATACATGTTGAACAATGAAACTTAATATAACTAAATACACAAATAATGAATATTTTTTATCAAAAAATAATAATTGAGGGTTGTTTGTTATTCAAAATGTATAATGAACGTAAGCTGAATGGAACTATAATATTCATAAAAACAATATAAATATTATAAAAATAATAATAAATAATATATTAGATAATAAATATAATAATGCATAATAATAAATACATAGTACAACTTTTTATATTTAGATGTGGTGATTAGTGAAATTTATTGATTATGTAATTAATTCTACATATTGAAAGACGTAAAGGGAGCAATAACACTTCAATTCTATCAACCAATTAGAAATGAGAAACACAAATATTTTTATTATATCCAAAAATATATATTTGTTTTCTTATGTTAAACATTATATTGCATACACAAATTTATGGTAAAAGGCAAATTAATGTCACATCAAAAACAAACTCATTGCTATAGTCTCATGAAGACTAATAATAAGTACATCATTCTAAAACAAATTTATCTAATTCAATGTGAATGTAACTTCAAATCATTGCATCTAGAAATATATGAATATTTTATGATAAATTAATTTTAATTAATCATATTTTTGTAACATTAGATTTGCACTTTCATTTTTCTGTTTCTTTGAATATGTTGAATAAAAACTATGACAAAATGTATTTTTACTTTCTTTT
Source organism: Picea mariana (assembly GCA_032191745.1). Lineage (NCBI taxonomy): Eukaryota > Viridiplantae > Streptophyta > Pinopsida > Pinales > Pinaceae > Picea > Picea mariana. Next base: position 180,971 of record JASDQU010737045.1, on the reverse strand, counting down.
TTAACACTATCATATAGGTAGAAATCCTCATCATTAATGGTTGTGAAATTTGGACATTAGAGATAAAATGGAGGTGGGCACTGCCCTTCTTTATTCTTCTTCCTTATTTTTATGATTCTTCGATCACTTTATCATTGATATCAATTCATATCTAACTATGTATAAGTTTCATAGGATATGGCCTTCTTACAAACTACATATGAAATTTGTATTTTTCAGCAAGAGATTGCTAGAATGTAGGGTTTCAGGCCCACCCAAGGGTTTGAATTCAATCTATTGTACCCTGCTTACAAGGTCTCATCATTTCATAAGGTTTAATGTTCTATGTTTAAATCTTGACAAACATGAGTTCTTGAGATGCAAAGGACGGTTGCAAGAAGGTCAGGTCTTCAAAGTCCATGTGAAAGTTACAAAAAGTTAGTCTGTAGTTTTTGTTGAGTTGGTGCTTTAGCGTACCTTCTTGTTATTCTTGAATATCTTGCAAACAAGGTTTTGGACCTCACAGGTAATGTTGCCAAAGATAACAAGAAGAATCTATTGTGAAAATGAGAGGGCATGTTTTGACTAAAAAAGGTGGAGGTGACACTTGCTCCTATGTGATAACCTAAATGTAGAAGATGTGGATAAAGATGACAACTTGTTGCTACTAACATTGTTGGGCCAAAACATTCCTCACTAACAAACATGGAAGTCCTTGTGATTATCAAAAGATACAAGAAAGACACGGCTAATAAATTTAGAGGATGACAATTGATCAATTTAATATATAGAACAATTTTACGATTTAGAACAATCTTAACAAAAAAAAAGCAACAAAATACTACCATATTAAAGAGAAATAAAAACTTTTCCAAAATCGAATGACTAAGTTATGGGAGAAACCTATCCCTTAAAAATACTTTTCACATAAAAATATGCCAAAGTGAAATCAAGTTACAACCAAAATGATATTTTTCATAAATCATGCAATAAATGTGGATACTTAGAAGTAAAATCAAGGTACAACCAAAATGACATTTTCAATAAATTATCCTATAAATGTGGGTACCTAGATTTTTTTGGGCATTTATGATCTTGACGATATAAAATGAGTTGAGTAAGCACCCACCTATGGCATGAAACACCTTTTCATGACATGAAATCATTTTAATTTGTGTCCACTACTCTCCAATTATTTGAAATCATCTTCTCCACTCCACTACTATCCTAGTACTCTCAGAACAAGCATTCGTAACTGGCATGCGTGCACTTTCATCTTGGCTCACATGCCCTCTAACTCCCACCAAGGAGGCCCTCCATGATTCTCACCTTTTCAATGATCATCCAAGGTTGGTTTTGCTGGTTACAACAAAAACACAAAAAAGTACATGAATTGAATGCAAACATAATTACATGGTCCACATTTTCAAATTCAGCATTGCATTTTGTGTATTAGCATTAGTTGTAATTATCTAAGATATATCGTGTGCTCACTACGCAAGTCCAATTGATAAATACTTGAGATGAGAATAGTTTTCATTTGATTCATCCCCTCATTCCATAACAGTGGCCTTGTAGATGTATGCAAAATGGCCCAAACCATGATTTCAATGAAGATTTTAACACAATCATTTCATGTAATAAGAGGATGCAAGCAGGCAACGATCAATTATTATTGGCTATAGAGTTCAACTATAATTTGTTTTGTTGTAGGGTTAAGATTTATTGTTGCTTGTGGAGTTTGACTATCTTCTTGATTTAAAGGCCTTGTTTCAATCACGTTTGGATCCCAGTTTTTGATGGGGGGTTTTCCCCACTAATGTTGTTGAGGGGTCTAGGGGGTGGGGGGCAACAATTTTTGGAGCTCCCTTGACAAGGGTTTGGGAGCAACGCCCCTAAAGATAATTTTTTGGGGGAAATGCCTTAAAATAATGTAATTTCGTAATGAATTTGGACCATTCATCATTAGGTGGCATATATGATGGTAGAAGTTATGTTGGTTCATTTTTGCCTTAGAAGACAACCCTCTTTTTATGAGGGAATTGTATTACAACTTGTGTCTGGTGAGAGAGGAGATTGTGAGAGTGAAGAGAAAGTTGCAGCAGATGTGTTGTAAGTTTTATCCCTTCATTTTTAAGATAGAATAAAAGAAGGATTGGTTGTTCCTCCATGAATATAGTCTATATGAGATTAGCGTGTCTCTTTTGTATTGTATTGTGTTATATTTCCACATTCATTTTGTTTATATTGTTCCATTATCCTATTCCTAACACTTACCAATCATACTCCAACTATTAAAAAATGAGTGTCTTTACATGGACATGGATCATTTCAAACTAGAAACAAGTTTATTAAAAATAGATAACATGTTGGTATTGTTTAAACATTTTTTTTATAATAATAAAAAAAATAAAAAAATTGAATTAAGTTTGATATAATTTTTTTAATTTTGAATTAGGATTTGTAAATAACTTCAACTACGTGTTATAATTATGCAGAAGGCATTCTTTAGTGTTCAGTTTTTTAGAAACTCTTTCAACGGGTTGACAAGTTTTATAAAACCATCTTTTTTATCTTTTCACAATAAAACCATCTACATACAAAGTAAATGGTCTGTTTCCAAAATTTTATCGAGCAAAATTTAATATGTATTTAAGTAGACATTGATGTATTGTTGACCTTCGAACAAATGTCCCCACAAAATATCTTTCAAAAAGAGTCATTTATTTAGAACATTATAGCTTTTAGAAACCTTTCCTTTTCTTATGGTGCATGAATTCACACTTAAAGGTAAGCAATGAGCTCACTGGTTAGTGTTCAATCCTCTCTATCTGAAAACTAGAAGTGTACACATCTTGATTGGAAATCACATTGGAACCTATTTTTAATCAATAAGAAAAAATGGTTTTAGTAGTGTTGTAATGTTGAATTTTGTTTTATGTTGTAAATGACCATTCACATGAAGACCAATGCTTTTAAAGAAGATATGTTGCTTGACCATTATTCAAATTTTACAATATTCTTTTTTTGAGTTTTTAATTAACTAAAAGTTTTGATAGATTAAGTTGATTTATAATTTCAAAAACATCCATTTGTGTTGTATTGTTTTTCATCATTAATAAAAAAAGAATCTTGTATTTTTTATTTAAAATTTTATGAGCTTTACTTTATATTAATGAAATTGTTTTTCATGCTACTTTCGTGTAAATTCTTATTTTTTATTAATTCTTTGTGATAGTGCTTGCAATATTTATAATCTATTGTGTTGAAGGTATTTTTTATTACTTAAATCTCTTCATTAGTTTAGGTAACTCTGTTGAGCAAAATAATGAGTTACCATGTTCACAACAAGGTAAAAGAAGAAATTTTCTTTAAGATACATCTTCAATGAGAGCTGTAAGAAAAGTCATTGTGGTCCCCAACAAGAAACCTTTCAAAGGTAAGTTCATTCTTCCAACTTCTCAAGTCTTCTCTTCCCTTAATTTTATGACAAGAAATGGAACGAGGGTAGATAAATTGTTTTTGTATTATTTTTTAGAGTGAGGAGAGTATGTCAAAATTTTCATTCTTTAAAATAGAATATCACATAATTTCTCAAATGAAGTACATTTTGTAGGACTCTCACTTTACCCATAATTTATATAAAACTAATATTTTCACTCACTAAGTGTTAATACCCTACTCTATTATACATTATGCATATGTGTATACATTATGCATCCTCAGTGTGTTTAGTGGTTAGCTAATTCTTTGTGATACTTCTAGTTTAGAAGTTTATAATAATCAATTTCACTATCATATTATATATGAAATATAAAATTTTATAAAGATTTTTGAAAAAGCCAAATTAAAAATAAAAAACAATGTAGTCTTGAATTTTTGGATGAATATGGTGATCATTCAACATTTTTCAAATTATATATTTTATAGCATAAATTTTATTCATATAATTTTTTATAAATATAATTGAATATTTATATTTAATTAAATTATAATTAAAATATATATATATTATTATTTATCATTATTATTAAATAAAAAATTATATTAAGTATATAGTTTTTGTAATTATAGTGTTTAAAGGAATTGAATTTATGGGTAAAGAATGATAAGAAGTGAAGATTATAATATTATTTTAAAATATGTAATTGTTTTACAAAAATTATATTAACTAATTTAGTAACCTTTATACATATACATAAATTAAAGTTTAATTCATGTTTTCCAATTAAAAGTATAAAATGGTTTTATAATGGATGTATACATAGGTTAATCAAAATTTATTGTTTATTTTATATTTTTCAATTAGAAATATTAAACTAATTTATAATGGATGTATACCTAAGTTAATTAAAAAAAAAATCCAAATAAATTAGAATGATAAAGAATAAAGAGTTTTTTGCTAAGCAAGGTTCAATCTTATGAAAGTATTTTTAAATAAATTGAATTTAATGAAGAATAAGGAGTTTTTGACTAGGCAAGATTTGTTTTTTTCCCTTAACTTATTGGATCACTTTTAGATTTGTGATTCCTGGAATTAAAAATATTTATTTTGACATTTGTAATTTGTTTTACAATTAAATATCATTACATCTATAATTTGGTTTGGAATAAAATATTTTTATTTGGAGATTTGTAATTTGCCCTTAATTAAATATATTTATTTTAGCAATTGTAATTTATTTGAAAATTAAATATCTTTGTTTTCAAATTTGTAAATTGTCTTATAATTAAATATCTTTTTTAACACATTTGTAGCTTGTCTTGCGTAGATGCTCATTAGATTTCTAATTTGTCATAAAACAAAATATTTTTAAAATATTCTTCATTAGTGTATTTTTTTTCTTTTCCAGATTTATAATTAATCTTGAAATTATATATCTTTAATTTTAAATTTGTAATTTATTTTGAAATTAGATATTTTATATATGTAATTTGTCTTGAAATTAAATATTTTTATATTTAACTAAATTTACTTTTGGTGTATTTGTGTCTCCGAAGATTCCCAGCCAACTTGTACATGTCTGCAAAATGGCCCACACCAATGATTTCAGGTAATAAGAGGAGGCAGGAATAGAAAACGAAGTTACCATTTCCAATTGCCCATCAGTCCAAGAGATACATGCACAGTCACCCACACAATGATTTCAGCGAAGAATCCAACAGCTCTGTAAAACGAAATAATGCCAAATACGACCATAAACTTTTAGAATCCATCGAGATCCACGGGTTTACGGTATCTACCTCACCGCCCATTTGTTTGTTGCAGGCGAGACTTCGTACCATAGAAATCCGACATCCCTACCCTCCTATCACGTGAATTCCGCAACTTTGTCGGTTCATTTTGGTGAGAGTTAAAAAGTTATTTACTTGTATTTTCATCTCTATTTTCCATTTTCATCAGGTACCATTCCGTTGAAGGTAGAATATTTAGTATTAACATGGCTATTATCAAAATTTGTTTTGTTGTATTGAATAAAGTCACAAAAATTCAATCTTTTTTGAATCTAAGAATATGATTCATATCTTCTTCTTTTCTTAAAAGAGGCCTCTTGCAATGAGATTAGTAAGAGGAGAGTTGCCCTAGAATATATTTATTTGCCACACTTGCCACACTTCTGTGTTAAGGATGGAACATTATTATTTGCTAAAGCTAATAGTGCATGTTTCTCTAAGTCTTACTTAATTATGTAATAAAAAATCATGTTTATCATTTATCTTTATTTTCCAATATAAATTCATTTTTTCAAGTCAAAAACATCTTACAAAACATATATCAACAATGCTAAAACTTAAATGTAAAATATGTTATCATACCATCTTAAAAACTTACACTTTAAAACTAACTTTCAAAAAAACTTAATACAAATAATATCTTATTCATTATTTTAATCTCCAAGTTATTATATATATGAAATTATTTAAAAATAAAATTTAATATAAATAATATCTTATCAATACATATGAAATTATTTTAAACAGAGACCAAAATCCCCACTAAAAAATATATATCAAAATAAAATAAGTTACAACCAAAATAATATTTTGGTTAAATCATTTTATATAATAATAAAATGTAATAATGTGATACCTAAATTCTATGGGCATTTATGTAGTGAATTGAGTAAGCACCCACCTATGGCATGCAACACCTATCCATTACTTGAAACCATTTTGATTTTTGTCCAGCACTCTCCAATTATTTGAATTTATTTTCTCCACTCTACTCCTAGTACTCTCACAACATTTATAACTCCAATGCTTGTACTTTTCATGTGGGCTCACATGCCATCTAACTCCCACTGAGGACGGCCTCCATCATTCTCATATTTTCAATGATGATCCAAGGCATGCTACCACCAAAACACAAGAAATTGAGTGCAAACACATTTATATGCTCCACATTTTCAAATCCAGCTCTACAAGAAATTGAGAGCAAACACATTTATATGCTCTACATTTTCAAATCCAGCTCTACATTTTCTGTGTTTAATGCTAATCGTGTGCTTAGTGATCAACTCTAATTGATAAGTACTTTGAAAAAGTATATATATATATATATATGATAAATGATAAATGATAAAGAGAATTTTTTTTTACAAGTGCGATGTCTTACGGGTAAGGGTAAGTGTAAGTGTTGTAAATATCATATGCCATGTTTTTAAAGTTTTATTAGTGACTAGATAAGAAATGTTTCAGTAATGTTTTTAATTAGGTAATAAATTATTTTTTTTTAATGTAAGGAAATAGATTAATAGTTTAAGATTAAAGGATATTTAGTAATAATGGAAATTTATCCTCTTAGTAACAATCAATAAATTATTTTAATCGACCAAATTTTAATCAATAAACGAAGGAGATCATGATCACCCATCAAAAATGAAAATCTAACTAATGAGTTATTAGATGATATGGTTTTCTTTAAATAATAATGATGAGTCACCTCATTTATTCACAATATTAACTAATAATAATTACTTTCATGATTAACAACTTAATTATAATAAGTTTTTTCACCTTTAAAAAAAATTATAAAATATAATAATAATAAATTTGAACATAATTTTTAAATAGGGAGTTTTTAACACTATGCCATATATGTTAACGTGGCATCCCCTCACTCTAGGGCAGCCAACTTCTATATGTCTCAAAAGTGGACCACATAATGACTTGGAAGAGAATCCTAACACAATGACTTCATGTAATGAAAGGAGGCGAGCATTGACAACGAACCTACCATTCCATTCCCGACAGGTTATTTACTTCCATTTTCATCTTTGAACCCTTTATATGAGTTTGTTCTCATATTAAAACATAAACATAAACTTAATGTAGGTTATTTGCTCTCATATTAAGCATAAGCATAAACAGGTTATTTGCTCTCAAATTAAAACATAAACATAAAATTAATGTAGGTATTTACAAAAATATTTCAAGAAAAAAAAATACAATTTATTATCGATTATATGTATGGATTAAACTACAAAGATCTGAACATTATGAAAATTGAAATATTTAAACAAAAATTGTGAGTGTGTTTGTATAAAATGTATTTATTTCTAAACATATGACAACTTGTGTGAGTTAAGTTCACTCTTTCAAGCCAAGATAATCTTAGGTGTTTGTTGGGCCTCCTCAATCCTATAAATTGAGGACTTTCTCATGTATTTTAATCAATGGAGATCAATAGATCACCTCTTCTCCTGTAAGAGGTTTTGACTTTGCAATCCTTGACATACTTGTGTGCTTTTCTCACAAAAAAATTGAAATATATGGAAAATTTGGCACACTACTTTTCACATAATTGTTATACATAAATTTCATCATCTATGTAAAGACCAAATCTCATTCTTATGACTTCTCTCCAACTAAACTTCTCAACAACCTACATAAACTCTTATTCATCCATTGGAACATATATTTCAATAAGTTTGGGAAAATTCTATTACAAGGACTCATCAACTTTGAGTTTTTGTGTTTTTTTTAATCTTTAATATATTCCATTAAATTTGGAAAAACTAATCCAAGGAAATATTTCTTAAATTAGAATTATTTTTATTACTCCAAGTAAATCTTTAAGATTCAAGTCATCAAAAGGGAATAATGTCTCAGTTAGAATTGGATAAGTAAGCCATAAGAACAAGGATACATTGAGATATATTATATAGGGATAATTTAATGAAGTTGCATACATAATTGTGTGTGATGTTACAAGAGGTTCTCTCTCTATATATATGGGGTGATCAAAGTAGTAGGAAGACTGTTATTATCAAATATTGTTTTATAGGAAATACAAGAAGTGTGATAGATTGAGATCTATTATATAGGGATAATCCAATATAGTTGCATACATAATTGCATGACACACTAC
>JASDQU010737045.1:120410-133410 GCA_032191745.1 Picea mariana | reverse complement strand
CTCCTCGACTACTATCATCTGTAGGTTCTGGTTTAGATTCTAATGTTGGTTATGGTTCCCTCTTGCATGCCATTTCACTATTATTTGAGGACATTCTTTTGTTGCATGGTCCAATTCTCTGCAATACATGCACACCATGCAAGGATTCATGTAGTCTCTTGCTAAATGTCTCAGTTGATTACAATTGTAACAAATGATCGATCCTCGACCAAATCCTCCACGTCCTCGACCTCTGTCGAATTCTCCTCATCCACCCTGATTAAAGTCTCTCGGTGTATTGTACCTTGGAACCCCTCCTTCTACTGTGGCATTTTCTTCTTGAATTTTGTACACATATGAAGTGTGCTCTCTCATTAAGTCGAATGTGCGAAAATATTTCTCATCATGTCCTACATATTTGCAAAAATGATAGAACAAATTCCTAGGCGTACTCTAGTACTTCTTCAATAATGGACAAGTAGTCAGATGATGTCCCCATGTCTTACATATCTCACAATACCCTACTCCTCCTGCCAATGGATTCAATGCTCTTGTGGCCATATACTACGCAAATGTTGGACATTCTTCCTTTCGATGACCGTTTATCTTACATGTAATACACCAAACTTGTTCATGCTTTTCCTTTTCCTTTGTTATCTCTAATAACTAAATCCTCAGTGTAACCAATTGTGACTGTACCTGTGCCATACATGCGCCATCTCCTACAAGATATGCTTCCAACTTCATCTCAAATTCTAATTCTTCAGGTTGTGACGTGACCTTTTGTTGTGTCAACGGACAACGCATGTGCAACAAAAAACCTTCAATAAACCATTCTCAATGTTGTTCGTCAGGAATATGAAATGTTAATCTACCCATCACATCTTTAAATTTTTTATCGTAATAAAAAATTGTCTCATTTTGTACTTGCTTAATCTCTTTCATCTATGTGATCTATTGCGATTCAAATTTCATCTTCCGAAATTCCTTTAACAATGCTTGTCCAATCTCTGCCAAAGTTCTTGACTGTCATGTCGATGTAGTAGTCTGGTACTTCATGTACCATAATAGTGCACTACCTCTAAACGTCGTCCCTAACTGTGCAATCTTCGTTTCCTCATCCTAGACATTCTTTGCGGTCCATATCGTGTCGCACACAAATAGATGTCACTTTGGGTCCTCCGACCCTACTCCTTGGAATTCATGAATTCTTAGTGTATGATCTATTCCTACCATTGTATTCTCTGTAGTACTTGCCTTCAATGGTGTTGACTAACTCTAGTTCACTACGCTACTTCCACTATTCTAACTACTAATCTGACTTCCTCCATTAACTACAATTTCTCTCAACAAAGTTCTAGTTTTTTCTTCAGAAATGGGTGACACACACAGGGTCATGGGTTCGAAACAAATTCTAATATCAGATGGAATTCCTTCTTCTACTAGACTGTACTAAGGATCCTTTTATTTCTCTGTATGGTGTGATTTGAAGTGTTGCGCATGGGTCTCTTTTCTCAAACACTTTGTGTTTCTCTTCTCTCTCAGCCACAGTCTCCTTCTTACTATACCTAAACCTTTTCCCATATTGCAATACTCCAATCTCTCTTTATGATTCAGTGTCTTCCTCTCTTGGCATCCTAAGTCCATCTGATCCCTACTCATCCTTTCCACTCTCAGACCATCCTCTGGTCATCCCCTAGTTCCTCTATGTGCACGAATGCGTCTACCAATCACACTCCATCTTCATAACATTTTTGTCGCACAAGAACATTTTTATCTAGATAGACAGTGTGTTCGGATATATTCCGTGCGGAACCTTGAAAAATTTGCACTTTACGACACTATAAAAATGGGTAAAATCTATTGCAAACTCTATAATGTAACCTCTCAGTACACTATTCAACCAAAAATCAACTACATGAGAAACTTATTACTTACCGTATTCAACTGTTTGATCAATTCAAGGGTCCAGTTTCTCGGAGCTTCAACTCGATATCTCCCAACATTCTCCACTAGCCTTTCTAACCGTTCAGTGAAAATTATTGGAAAATCACCAAAGAAGATTTCATGAAGATCTGTGAATACATACCTTTGCAACCACTGTTCATCACTGAGCCTTGGGTTCCTATTCTGTTCTATGGAAAATTATCATTGCTTACTCTCTAGCCATTCAATGTTATCCTCCTTATTCGGCCTCCAAAACATTCCTCTCAATTAGAGTCTCCGGTCTCGACAACAAAACCATTTGTTGGCGCGTCGTGGGAAGACCTGAGGTTAATAATCAATATACCAACAAAACCCTTAGACACCATCCCTTTCGACATCACCTACAGAGCAAGTGAAGTCTCACCCGAGGCATCTAGAGGGGATGCAAGAACCAAGGTTCTGTAGTGATGAGGGGAAGTGAGGCATTCTTCATGTTCTTACTAACCATCTACTCATGTGCACAATTTCCATTAGTTAACAATTACTTAACACTCTATGTGCGACATTCTCCCACCTAACATTCATTCAATTACTAGTTACTTTAGTGTGCGACATTATAGAATCATATATAAATAACACATTCAACATACTTAAACATTTTATCATCATTGCACCATAATAGTAAACACCATAACATGCAAAAAAACACATCACGACACAAGGGTTTAATGTGGTTCACTCAACTTGGGCTACATCCACAACGATTGGCTTCTTATATTAGTCATTGATAATCTTTTTATAGCTGCAAGCTACACTACAAAATATGTAACATTAACATTACCTAAACCTGCCTAGTCGTTCTCCTACAGTGTGAGGTTCACTAAGTCATACCTCAAAACTTCTTCCAACTCTCGACTCAACTTACCCCAAAAGCAACTCAATTTACCCAAAAAGCACTAATAACTTCTCATATGATGAACCCTCGAAACTTCCCAACCTCTCTACCCAAAAAAACTTTACACATGTATACATCAAAATAGGGCTAAGCCTGTTACAATGTGGACAACATGTCCCAAAATCCTAACTACTTTCCACCTTTTGCACGTTGCTTTGTCGCGCTTCCTCCTATCGCATGCTTTTACTTCTTAAATTCTGCCCCTATTATGCGCCATGGTCCATCTTCTAACTGCCTTTTCTTCTTTGACTTATTTTGGCACAGATCCCAAAACTTAACCAAAATTCCTATCCAACAGTAAGTATGGTTATATTATATTAGTTGGTAGAATTATTTTATAGTGATATATAATAATAATGAGATACTGATAGCATTGGATGGGGTGACGTGGTGGACTCATGGAATTATGGTTCGGTTCGGTTGATGGAAACTAGACAAGATTAGTTGAGGAAACACATGAACAATGAAGGTTCACAGGCTACAATTAATTCCATTTCCAAAATTCCAAGAGTCAATCTTCTCTGCTCCAACCTCCAACTTTACTCTGAGACTTCCATTTTCAATTGTGAGTGCTTGGGTTTTGGCCTCTTTGGAGTTGTGGCCTCATGCTAAGCAAGTGAAATGCAAACCCTGCCATGCTACCACCAAATCCAAGCATTAAAGAGAAGGTGTGCTTGCAAGTTTGCAATGATGGCTTCTAGACTCGTTCCTCTAATTCCTCCACCCTTTTAGAGCAATTGCAACTACAACTAGAGGTACTTTCCTACTCTATATTTAAAATCAATGTTTTTTTGTTTGCCATGATTATCTGTGATTGACCACTATTTTCCCTCTTTTAATGGTTAATCCTCGTGTCATTCATGATTCGTGACTTGGGAAAAGAAACTACACTCAACTTAGCTAGCCCATTCCGATACCATATTTCTATTCCAAAAATTCCCTTTAATTCATGAGTTTTCTTGGATTGGTTCAATCTAGGGCACGGGGTTGGACATAGTCATTTATTTTATAGTATAGTATAGTGATTGTTGTTGAGGATAATATTTTGGTTAAAGTTAAAACTTAAAATGAGACATAACTCATATTTCTATTCGAAAAATCCCCTTTAATTCACGACTTTTCTTGGATTGGTTCAATCTAGGGCACGAGGCTGGACACAACCATTTACTTTATAGTATATTATAGTGACTATTGTTGAGGATAATATTCCTGTTAAAGTCAAAAGAAGACATAAATCATATTTCTATTCCATAAATCCCCTTTAATTCATGACTTTTCTTGGATTGATTCAATCTAGGGCATGAGGCTAGATACAATCATTTATTTTATTTTATTGTATAGTGACTGTTGTTGTTGTTGAGGATAATATTCTTGTTAAAGTTAAAAGAGGACATCATATTTCACCTCTACAATTATTTTAAATTATGAAAACTTGTGTGATTTGAGTTTTGCAAGAATGTCATTATATTTTTAAAATGGAATAATATATAGAAATTTTCAACATCCCTAAATTAATTTTTGTAATCTTCTGCTATTGGTATACATATTTCATTGGCATATGAACTCAGGCCTAAGTTATAATTTTATAATCCTCTACTACAAATGTGCATATGCATATTTGACTATAGACTTGAGATTTTAAATAAATATTTTTGATTGATACACATGTGTTTAAGTGCATACATTGGTAGGCCTGAGATTGTAAATAAATCTCTACCCTTGATACATATATGCTTAAGCACATACATCCATATAGCTAAGATTAATTATAATTTCTCTTCTATTGACATTGACCTTCATATGCCATATGCATACATGCAGATAGGTGCATATTTATATTGTATGTCATGAGATTATGTACAAAACAAATATCTATTATTACTAAATGTATGTAGTAGGAGTACTCAATGCGGACATAATTACTAAGTAATTTTTGGAATAGAAATTATTTATATTATTGTGGGATGAAGAGATATATTTTCAGTTTTAAACCCTACACTTAAAGACAACCCATTACTAGGTGGTCATGCTCTAATTCTATTGAATATGAGCTGAATAGTAGACATAAACTTTAACACACTCGTATATACATATATATCATCATATTTTCTCATATAGAAAATGATCTAATTCACACCACAACCTCTTTATTAATAACATTTTTTAAATGTATGAAGTTTGTGAAATAATGATGATACAAGTCACCATTAATGAATATTTCTCATCTTAGTGAGACTAATGAAGATAGTGTTCAAATTCCAGACCTACACAATAGGGTGTTTAAGATTTTTATTGGTGCATAGTTTCATCATTTAGAATTGGTGTTGGCTAAACGTTCTACCTTTTGGGTTTTTTGGCCGGAATCTGGCGATGTAAATTTGGACAAAATCACTATTTTCTGTTGTTTAAATTGCATTTATGAATGCATAAATAGATTCAGCGTGCTGAAAACCCCATGGGGAACTCGGATTATACAAACTTATCCACTCAAATGTGCAGATCCAACCATTCATCACCGGATTTCGGGAAAAATCAAACAGAAAAAGTTGTCAAAAAACAACCAAAAGGTAGAACATTTACTTTTTTTTATGTTTTCACAATTGTGTAGTTTCAAATTTTTTTTTATTATTTTATTTTTTCAAGAATTATGATTTAATTATATTAATGTATTGTGTTTTATTTGATCATTTAAGATTTGTATTGCTATGATGTAGAGATGTAAAAAAAACAAGAAAAGATTTATGACAGTGAAATTTACATATAACATATAAAATAATTTGACACTTATGGTTGTGCTTAAAACTTAAAGTGACAAGCATGAAAATAAAATAAAAGTCATCAAATTTTCACTTGACAGGGAGGGGAAATTTGAAATTCTAGACCTGGTGAAGACAATTATTATTGGTTGTTATTACGAATGAATGAGAGCTAATGAATAAGGTGACTCATCACTGTTATTCAAAAAAAAACATGTCACTTAATGACTCACTAGTAATCAATAAGGGCCAGATTTCCACTCCCGGTGGGTCATGATCTCATTCATTGACTAGGAAAAAGTTTATAATACCCATAATTATTAATTTAGTTTTAATGAATACAATTTCAAGATTTCAATGTATAATAATATCATGAATTTGACCGTTTAAAAAAATTTGTTGATTATTACTAAAAAAACAAATTTATGTTATTGCAAAATATCTCTTAATCCTAAACTATTAATATAAAAAAATCAAATTATTATCCAATTAAAAACATTACTAAAACATTTAACGTTTAAAAAAAATTGTCATGTAATATTTACAACTCTTACTTATAAAACATAGTAAAAAAAAAGTTTATATATATATATATAACTCTCAAGTATTTATCCATTAGAGTTGATCACTAAGAACACGATATCTCTTAGATATTACTGAAAATGCTAAACACACAAAACGTAGAGCTGAATTTGAAAATGTGGACCATATAAATGAAATGTGTTTGCACTCAATTTCTTTTGTAATTTTTTGTGTTTTGATGGTAGCGTGCCTTGAAAAGATGAGAATGGTGGAGGCCGTCCTTGGTGGGAGTTAGATAACATGAAAAGTACACGCATGGGAGTTATACATTTTGTGAGAGTGGTGGAGAAAAATCAAAATGATTTCAAGTAATGGATAGGTGTTGCATGCCATGGGTGGGTGCTTACTCAACTCATATTATATCGTCATTGTCATAAATGCCCATAGAATTTAGGTATCACATTATTACATTTTAGATAAATGATTTAAAGAAAATAAGTTATTTTATTTTGATATATTTTTTTATGTGGGGATTTTGGTCTATATGTTTAAAATGTTATATGTTTAATAATTTCAAGATTAAAACAATTGATAAAATATTATTTGTATCAAGTTTTTTTTTGAAAGTTGGTTTTAAGGTGTAAGTTTCTAAGGTGATATGATAACATATTTTGCATTTAAGTTTTAACATTGTTGATAAATGTTTTGTAAGATGCTTTTGTCTTATAAAAATGAAGGAAAATAAAAAAAGATGGCAGACATGATTTTTAAACTACATAGACATTGCCCTCCATTAGATAGAATCAAGTAAGACTTTAGAGAAGCATGCACTAATAGATCTAGAAAWTAATAATGTTCCATCTTGAAATGTGGCAAAGAAATATATCCGATCATGATTTTGGGGTAACTCTACTACTTTCATTGGAAGAAGACTCTTCTAAGGGAAGAAGACTCTTCTAAGAGAAGAAGATATGAATCGTTCTTAGAAAAAAAATTTGAATTTGTGACTTTATTCAATACAACAAAACAAATTTTGATAATAGCCATATTAATACTAAATAGTCTACATTCAAAAGAAGAATGGTGAGTCCAAATTCAAAAGAAAGAAATGAAAGATGTATTGAAATGAAAAATTTTAAGCCAAAAAATTAACAATTATATATTTAACGATACATTTAATATAAATTATAAATCACAAATAAAAAGCATATTAAAGATCCACAATTACAATGCAAGAGTCACCAATCATGTAATAGTTTGTATGTTTTGTTAAAATGATATAAATTTTGTTTTTTTAATTACTAAAATATATAAGAATAATAATTAAAGAAATTATCGTTATATAGTAAAATAAATTTTTTTCATATAAAAATAAATTTTATAATTTTATTTTTTTTAAATAATAATAATATAAGAAATCTTAATAATGGCTTGCTAGATTGGTGAAGGTAAAGGTAAACATAACTGCGTTTCAAAAATAAGTTGAGAAAATTTAAAAAATACAATTTGGATTTGTTTGATTGAAGAATTGACGATTTGTTTATGTTATGGTAGGGTTACATAGAAGTTATATGTTGAATTAAGATGAGAATTTGTGTTAGCATAAGTTGTGTTATGGTAGGGTTATATAGAAGTTATATGTTGAATTAAGATGAAATTTTGTGTTAGCATAAGTTGTCTAGTGCAATTCAACACTATTACATTGCATTCTAAAAAGTAGTGTTGTACCACAAATCATGTTAAACTTAATGCTACAAAATAGTTATGTAAACATTTTGTTTGTGTTAGTATGTAATTATGCATATTATTGCCCTACACTACATAAACATAATTGTAAGTAATATTGTGTCATAATAATACAATGTATTGTATTAGAATTAATGAACCAATTGTTCAAAAATATTAATAATGTAATTTCAATGTGGTATGGACGAAGTCCCACTGAGGTTGCCATTTCACGTTTCTTAATGTTTTTCATTGGTTGCATTGATTTGGGACTTAAAGGTTCTTCTTAGTTTAAATGACTAGGGATGTCAGAGTTCTATCGGGAGATGAATTAGGGGATCCTTCAGATCACCCTAGCTTCATATCTACAGTGGACGAGATTTGTAGGAACCAAGGTAATAACTCCTACGTAAATGAACTCTCAAAGACTTCACCACCCTGTGGTGCGTCTTTTCCTAGTGGTGGTTCGAACGGAGCGAAGGTAGCTCCACTAACTATGAAGGGTGGAGTCCACTGGAACTCATCGAAGTTTTCTTCTGTTACTCTAGAAGAGGAGGGGAGTCAGGTTGGATGCTCTGCTGTGGTGCCAGAGGGACCGATGGAGAGGAAGCGTCATTTACCGAAGAGCATTCAAAAATCTTGGAAGCCTAAGAGAATGAAATGTTCTCTGGTCCTGGGAATGGACGTGGGGCTGGAGGACTCGTGCTCACTTGCGCTATGTGCGCTTGTTGGAAGGTTAGCATATCGTCATTTCTGTTTTAGTTCGGTGACTGAATGGTGGAGGCTACTTGGGCACCTATTCTGGGATACACTTCGACTCTCCTTATGATGTCGAGGGGTTGGTTCGGTTTTGTATTCCACACTCCGGAGGATTCTAATAGGATTTTGGAAGGTTACTAGGCATTCGATGGAGGCAGTATGATGCTCAAGAGGTGGAGACTCAAGTTTGACCCTGCTACAGAATACTTTAGCTTTAGACACTTGTAGGTCTTGCTACCAGGGCTCCCCCTTCATTTATGGAACCACAGAGCCTTGGAGACTATTGGGAACAAGTTGGGACGATACATAAAATCGGATGAAGAGGCTTTGCACTCCAGTGACAAGTGTATGACAAAGATACTCGTCGAGATTAACATTCATGGTGGACTTTTAGAATTGCTATAGATAGACTGGAGAGGTTTTATTTATACACAACATCTGGATTATCTCAGTGTCCCCTTTCGTTTCTCTCGCTGTCGTCAGATGGGACATTTGAAAAAGGACTGTCGACTTCCCTTTGGCTATGTTCCTGAAGAGTCAACGAAAGAAGAACCTGATTTTAATGCTTATCCGACTGAGTTGAAGACCCCAGAGCAGGACAACTACTTAGAATTGCGAGATCCAGAATGCCCTCAATGTTCAACTTCTTCTTTTATGGGTAAGCTGCGTCACTTTGTTCCATCTCTTTATTGTTCCTTGTCTGCATTAGAAAGGGAGCAACTCGATTCTCATTTCTCTATTTTTACGAAAGATAATGGGAACTCCGAGAACCATGAACAACGAATTGTTGAGGAGGAGGTTGTCTTGCCTCGTACTGTGTCGGGAGTGTCTGTTAGTTCTGTGGATAGGGTGTATGAGAGGGTGGATTATGAACCTGTTGTCTCAGGGATGCCTTCATTAGTCTCTTCCAATGTTGAGATTCCAGCAAAGGCTCGGGCTGTGACTTTACACAGGCCTTGTTCTGCCCTATCCCCTAGTTGTTTAGTTGATAACTCTTCTCTACCTCTGGGATATGGGGAGTCTGAGTTGAGTGAAGTATCTCTGGATAATATTATGTCAAGTTTTGTCCCTATTATTAGGGAGGTTGATAGCCCGGTACATCTGCCTATTTTTTCAAACAGAGCAGAGGTGGCATATGGGGTTTAGGGTACCTCGGGTTCTAACATTCCATTTTCTGAAACTACGAAGAATAAATCCTATGCCTAGTCTCGAGGACTAGGTCTTGAACTGTCTCCGATAAAAACTAAAAGTGCTCAAAAAAGAGCGGGACCTACTCTTCCTACTACAGCTACTTCCACTCTGTCTACTTGTGACCTTGGGGCACTTAGAGGATTAAAATCCATAGCTAGGGCTAAGTCATGATTTTCTCTCCTTGAATATTCGACGGGTTGGAGGGCCTCTCAAATTAGCCTCGATGTGTAGGCTCCTCTCCACTGTTTCACCCCATATCATTTTTCTACAAGAGACTCTGACTACTGATGTGAAGGCACAAGATTTTATGTTTTCTCTTAAGCCAGACTGGTTAGCTTGTGTTATTAGTGCTATTGGACATTCTGGTGGAATGCTTGTTTCTTGGGATCCACATTTTTTTTTCTCTCTCCTCGGTCCTTACGTGTGGAGGAATTCTTTTGACAGGGTCCAGTCTTGTTGACAAAAGGAGATTTACTTTTCTAAATGTCTATGGTCCATGTTTGGATCGTAAAAATTTCTGGAATAAATGTGTGGAAAAAGGTCTTTTATCTCATTCTGATTTAATCTGGGCAAGGGATTTAAATTTTTCCATGAGTATCGATGAGATTTGGGGCTTGACTGCTGTCATTGATCCTTTGGAATCTTTTTTTAATGATTTATTTGGAAATACTTCTTTGGTGGACGTGGTTCCAACATAGTTGGTGCCAACATGGCATAATGGAAGAATGGGGGACTCCAGCATTTCTAAGCATTTGGATAGATTCTTTGTGGCAGAAGGCCTTCTTGGACCAATGTCGAGATATAGATCATGGGTTGGCTCTAGCTTCATTTTAGATCATGCTCCTGTGTTTTTTCAACTTGATATTGGGTTTCCAAAGACTGTGTATCCTTTCAAATTTAACCTGATCTGGTTAGAAGATATTTCCTTCACTGCTTTAACCCGAGAGGTTTGGCTTGACAACAGGTTTACCCTCTTGGAAGATCCTCAACAAAGGCTAGTGGAGAAACTAGCTCTGCTCAAGCACCGAGTAAAGGTTTGGGCCTGACAAAAACTAGTATTAAGTAAAGAACTTCTGACAAAAGTGGAAAATGATTTGGAAGCTCTAATGTACCAGAAATTATATGGCAATACTAGTATTGATTTTGATATTCATTGTAAATAGTTGGAGGGAGTCTGCAACAAGCTATTACTAGATGAAGAGGAAAGCTAGAGGCAAAAAAGCAGGGCAACCTGGATCAAGAGCGGGGATAAAAACACTAAGTTTTTTCATAGATTTGATAGTTTTCGAAGAAATAAGAATTTCATATGGGAGATCCTTGATGAGACTGGTCTCTTGCATACGAGACAGGAAGTTATCAAAGAAGAAGCCATAAATTATTTTGGGTCATTCTTTAAGGAACAAAACCAGTCAGRTTTAAGGGTACAATTGGAGACAATATGTCTTTATCTTAGGATGGTGCAGGAGGATGATGTTCTTTTTTTGGAGAAGGTCGTTACTTTGGAAGAACTTTTAAAGGAACTAAAGGGGTTTGCAAAAGACAAGATCCCCGGGTCGGGTGGGTGGAAAATTGAGTTTTTCCTATTCTTTTTTTATTTGGTAGGGCCAGATCTTCTTTCCATGGTGAAAGCTACTAGACTTCAAGGAGAAGTGTGCAGGTTAATCAATTCCACTTTTCTTGCACTAATTCCAAAGTTAAATCAGCCTATAACTTTCTCTAATTATCGACCAATAACACTTTGCAATCTGTGTTATAAAATTGTAACTTTAAGATTATTGCTAAGAGAATAAGACCTATACTGTCAAGGTCTCTATCTAAGGAGAAATTGAGGTTTCTAAAGGGTCGTCAGATTCTGGATGCAATCGACATGGCACAAGACTGCCTTCACAGTATCAAATCAAAGAAGCTTCAGGCTATTATCTTGAAACTGGATCTTAAAAAAGATTATGATTGCATTAATTGGGATTACTTAAGATTAGTTCTGATTCAATGTGGTTTTGGTCATATTATGACTAGTTGGATTATGGGATGTGTGTCTTCAGCCTCTTTGGTCATTCTGATAAATGGTGAAGCTTCAAAGTTTATAAAAAGTGAAAGAAGCATTCGTCAGGGGTGTCCTCTTTCCCCTCTTCTTTTCCTCTTAGTGATGGAAGGCTTGAGTCTCTCACTTAACAAGAGCCTACGGGATGGTAAGATTTTTGGCATTAAGGTCTCTCGTCTGGTAAGAATACTTCATCTACTTTTTGTGGATGATGTGATTATTATGTCAAAAGCATCGGTGGACGAGTGGAAGGAAATTCATAAGCTATTAATTACTTTTTGTGTTGCTTCTGGTCTGGAGATAAACCTCAATAAGTCTACTTTTCATCATTATGGAGTCCAGCCTGATGTTTACTTGTTCTGACAGATCTGTTTCATTTTGGATTTAAGTGTTTATCGAAGGGTTTTAATTATTTGGGTTTCCTCTTAAAGCTTGATAGTTACAAGGCGACAGATTGGCAGTGGCTCTTGAAGAAGTTTGAACAAAGAATTTTTCATTGGTGTAATCGATTTCTTACCTTTGGGGGAAGATATGTTTTAATCAAGGTCGTTTTGGAAAGTCAGCCAGTTTACTGGATGGCACTTCTGCACATCCTTGTCTCTGTTTTATGTCAGATTCGTAGGATGACTTTCTCTTTCCTCTGGTTGAGAGCAAAATCCTCTACGTCCTATCCCCTGTGTAATTGGGAGACTATAACTAAGACTAAGAGTTTTGGGGGTTGGAGGATCAGAAATATCTCGGGCCTTAGTGGCTAAATCTTTATGGTGAGGTTTGATGCAGCCGAGGATATGGAACCACGTCTTGAAAGATAAATATCTACCACAACTACCGGTAATCACTTGGCTATGTTCTGTAGTTCCTTTGTCTCGGGTTGGCTCACAAACTTGGAAAAACTTGCTTAATGCTCTCCCTTTACTTGTTAGATGGTTGGCTTGGAAACCGGCGAATGGGGCAGGCATTTTGGTCGGTAAAGATGTTATCCTGGGTATGGGGAAAAATGATTTCTTTTCAAATGCTTTGATTTAACATCTAAATGATCATCAGGTACATTACCTCTTCCAAGCGAGAGGAGCTATTGCTACAGGTTTGACCATTGCTAATTGGGTAACCAGTACAGATTTGGGTTTGTCGAGCACATTGGCTACA
>JASDQU010737045.1:87453-106859 GCA_032191745.1 Picea mariana | reverse complement strand
GCATATCGTCATTCCTGTTTTAGTTCGGTGACTGAATGGTGGAGGCTACCTGGGCACCCGTTCTGGGATACACTTCGTCTCTCCTTACGATGCTGAGGGGTTGGTTCGGTTTTGTATTCCACACTCTAGAGGATTCTAATAGGATTTTGGAAGGTTACTAGGCATTCGATGGAGGTAGTCTGATGCTCAAGAGGTGGAGACTCAAGTTTGACCCTGCTACAAAATAATTTAGCTTTAGACACTTGTGGGTCTTGCTACCAGGGCTCCCCCTTCATTTATGGAACCACAGAGCCTTGGAGGCTATTGGGAACTTGTTGGGACGATACATAAAATCGGATGAAGAGGCTTTGCACTCCAGTGACAGGCGTATGGAAAAGATACTCGTCGAGATTGACATTCATGGTGGACTTTTAGAATTGATAGAGATAGACTGGAGAGGTTTTATTTATACACAATGTTTGGATTATCTCGGTGTCCCCTTCCGTTGCTCTCGCTATCGTTAGATGGGACATTTGAAAAAGGACTGTCGACTTCCCTTTGGCTATGTTCCTGAAGAGTCACCGAAAGAAGAACATGATTTTAATGCTTATCTGGTTGAGTTGAAGACCTCGGAGCAGGACAACTACTCAGAATTGCGAGATCCAGAATGCCCTCAACGTTCAACTTCTTCTTTTATGGGTAAGCTGCGTCACTTTGTTCCCTCTCTTTATTGTTCCTTGTCTGCATTAGAAAGGGAGCAACTCGATTCTCATTTTTCTGTTTTTACGAAAGATAATGGGAACTCTGAGAACCATGAACAACGAATTGTTGAGGAGGAGGTTGTCTTGCCTCCTACTGTGTTGGGAGTGTCTGTTAGTTCTGTGGATAGGGTGTATGAGAGGGTGGATTATGAACCTGTTGTCTCGGGGATGCCTTCATTAGTCTCTTCTGATGTTGAGATTCCGGCAAAGGCTCAGGCTGTGACTTTACACAAGCCTTGTTCTGCCCTATCCCCTAGTTGTTTAGTTGATAACTCTTCTCTACCTCCAGGATATGGGGAGTCTGAGTTGAGTGAAGTATCTTTGGATAATATTATGTCAAGTTTCGTCCCTATTATTAGGGAGGTTGATAGCCTGGTATATCTGCCTATTTTTTCAAACAGAGCAGAGGTGGCATATGGCATTCAGAGTACCTCGGGTTCTGACATTCCATTTTCTGAAACTACGAAGAATAAATCCAATGCCTGGTCTCGGGGACTGGGTCTCGAACTGTCTCTGATAAAAACTAAAAGCGCTCGGAAAAGAGTAGGACCTACTCTTCCTACTGCATCTACTTCCACTCCGTCTACTTGTGACCTTAGGGTGCTTAGAGGATTAAAATCCCTAGCTAGGGCTAAGTCATGATTATTCTCTCCTTGAATATTCGAGGGGTTGGAGGGCCTCTCAAATTAGCCTCGACGTGTAGGCTCCTCTCCACTGTTTCACCCCATATCATTTTTCTACAAGAGACTCTGACTACTGATGTGAAGGCATAGGATTTTATGTTTGCTCTGAAGCCAGAATGATTAGCTTGTGCTATTAGTGCTATTGGACATTCTGGTGGAATGCTTGTTTCTTGGGATCCACATTTTTTTCTCTCTCCTCGGTCCTTACGTGTGGAGGAATTCTTTTGACAGGGTCCAGTCTTGTTGACAAAAGGATCTTTACTTTTCTAAATGTCTATGGTCCATGTTCGGATCGTAAAAATTTCTGGAATAAATGTGTGGAAAAAGATCTTTTATCTCATTCTAATTTAATCCAGGCAGGGGATTTAAATTTTTCCATGAGTATCGATGAGATTTGGGGCTCGACTGCTGTCATTGATCCTTTGGCATCTTTTTTTAAGGATTTATTTGCAAATACTTCTTTGGTGGATGTGGTTCCAACACAGTTGGTGCCGACGTGGCACAATGGAAGGATGGGGGACTCCAGCATTTCTAAGCATTTGGATATATTATTTGTGGCAAAAGGCCTTCTTGGACCAGTGTCGAGATATAGATCGTGGGTCGGCTCTAGCTTCATTTCAGATCATGCTCCTGTGTTTTTTCAACTTGATATTGGGTTTCCAAAGACTGTGTATCCTTTCAAATTTAACCTGATCTGGTTAGAAGATATTTCCTTCACTGCTTTAACCCGAGAGGTTTGGCTTGATAGTCGATTTACCCTCTTAGAAGATCCTCAACAAAGGCTAGTGGAGAAACTAGCTCTTCTCAAGCACCGAGTAAATGTTTGGGCCCAACAAAAACTGGTATTAAGTAAATAACTTCTAACAAAAGTGGAAAATGATTTGGAAGCTCTATTGTACTAGAAATTATATGGCAATACTAGTATTGATTTTGATATTCATTATAAACAGTTGGAGAGAGTCCGCAACAAGCTATTACTAGATGAAGAGGAAAGCTAGAGGCAGAAAAGCAGGGCAACCTGGATCAAGAGCGGGGATAAAAACACTAAGTTTTTTCATAGATTTGCTAGTTTTTGAAGAAATGAGAATTTCATATGGGAGATCGCTGATGAGACTGGTCTCTTTCATATGGGACGGGAAGCTATCAAAGAAGAAGCCATAAATTATTTTGGGTCATTCTTTAAGGAACAAAACCAGTCAGACTTAAGGGTACAATTGGAGACAATGTGTCTTTATCCTAGGATGGTGCAGGAGGATGATGTTCTTTTTCTAGAGAAGGCCGTTACTTTGGAAGAACTTTTAATGGTACTAAAGGGGTTTGCAAAAGACAAGATCCCTGAGTCGGACGGGTGGACAATTGAGTTTTTTCCTATTCTTTTTTTATTTGGTAGGGCCAGATCTTCTTGCCATGGTGGAAGCTACTAGACTCCGAGGAGAAGTGTGTAGGTTAATTAATTCCACTTTTCTTGCACTAATTCCAAAGTTAAATCGGCCTATAACTTTCTCTGATTATCAACTAATAACACTTTGCAATCTATGTTATAAAAATGTAACTAAGATTATTGCTAAGAGAATAAGACCTATACTGTCAAGGTCTCTATCTAAGGAGAAATTGAGGTTTCTAAAGGGTCGTCAGATTCTGGATGCAATTGACACGGCACAAGAGTGCCTTCACAGTATCAAATCAAAGAAGCTTCAGGCTATTATTTTGAAACTGGATCTTAAAAAATCTTATGATTGCATTAATTGGGATTACTTAAGATTAGTTCCGATTCAGTGTGGTTTTGGTCATATTATGACTAGTTGGATTATGGGATGTGTGTCTTCAGCCTCTTTGGTCATTCTGATAAATGGTAAAGCTTCAAAGTTTATAAAAAGTGAAAGAGACATTCGTCAGGGGTGTCCTCTTTCCCCTCTTCTTTTCATCTTAGTGATGGAAGACTTGAGTCTCTCACTTAACAAGAGCCTACGGGATGGTAAGCTTGCTGGCATTAAGGTCTCTTGTGGTAAGAATACTTCATCTACTTTTTGTGGATGATGTGATTATTATGTCAAAAGCATTAGTGGATGAGTGGAAGGAAATTCATAAGCTATTAATTACTTTTTGTGTTGCTTCTAGTCTGGAGATAAACCTCAATAAGTCTACTTTTCATCATTATGGAGTCCAGCATGATGTTATACTTGTTCTGACAGATCTGTTTCATTTTGGATTTAAGTGTTTATCGAAGGGTTTTAATTATTTGGGTTTCCTCTTAAAGCTTGATAGTTACAAGGTGACAGATTGGGGCAGTGGCTCTTGAAGAAGTTTGAACAAAGAATTTTTCACTAGTGTAATCGATTTCTTACCTTTGGGGGTAGATATGTTTTAATCAAGGTCGTTTTGGAAAGTCAACCAGTTTACTGGATGGCACTTGCGCACATCCCTGTCTCTGTTTTATGTCAGATTCGTAGGATGACTTTCTCTTTCCTCTGATTGAGAGCAAAATCCTCTACGTCCTATCCCCTGTGTAATTGGGAGACTATAGCTAATCCTAAGAGTTTTGGGGGTTGGGGGATCAGAAATATCTTGAGCCTTAGTGGATAAATCTTTATGGTGAGGTTTGATGCAGGCGGGGATATGGAACCACATCTTGAAAGATAAATATCTACCACATCTACTAGTAATCACTTGGCTCTGTTCTGCAGTTCCTTCGTCTTGGGCCGGCTCACAAACTTGGAAAAACTTGCTTAATTCTCTCCCTTTACTTGTTAGATGGTTGGCTTGGAAACCGGGGAATGGGGTAGACATTTTGGTTGGTAAAGATGTTATCTTGGGTATGGGGAAAGATACTTTCCTTTCAAATGCTTTGATTTAACATCTAAATGATCATTAGGTACATTACCTCTTCCAAGCGAGAGGAGCTACTGCTACAGGTTTGACCATCGTTGATTGGGTAACCAGTACAGATTTGGGTTTGTCGGGCACACTGGCCACATAATGGGAAAATTATAGAATCCACTCGATTGTCGTGGGTATTTATCCAACAGAATATCATGATGATATAAGATGGACGGGTGGGGATTGAACATGAATAATTACTACAAAGAATATTTATAACGCTCCGGTTACAGAGTTGTGGCAAAAGAACAGTGATATAGTGAAAAGGAAGATCTGGTCATGGGAGTGTCCTTTAAAATTAAAGATATTCACTTGGTTTTTCATGGAAGATAAGATCCTCACCTGGAACAACCTCCTTAAGCGTGGCTAGCAAGGTCTCGGGTATTGTCACCTGTGTAAAGGTAATGAAGAAACAACCTTCCACCTTTTTGTTCATTGTCCTTTTACCGCTTCCATTTGGTGCAAAACTTGTATTCAACTCAAAGTGCATTTTGGATGGTCGGGGACTACCGTGAAGGAATGTTTCGACTCTTGGTGTACTAGGAACTCAACATACCCTACTCTACCAGCTTATATTTGTTGGTTTGTCTGGACTGAAAGGAATTTAGCTATTTTCGAATCCAAAGTACCATCCATGGAGAAAGTTCTTTTTCTCTCCATAGTTGTTGTAGCGAGTCATAACTCTAAAAGTCCGAAAATTGCATTAAGAAGAAGTGGCTATTGCCTACAGAAGCAAAGAATAACTATTTGGTTTGATGGGGCATCACAAAGGAATGGAGAAATAAGTGGTGTTGGGGGCTTAATTTCCCTTAATGAGCAGAATTCTTATAGATGGTCCCTTAATTGTGGTAGGGGTACTAATACAAGAGCCGAACTCCTGGGTGCTTGGGTTATTCTCATCTTGGCCCACAAGTTGGCGATTTCAGATATCCTTATCCTCGGAGACTCAAAAGTCATTATTGATTGGCTTAATAATGTTGGTTCCTTGCAGGTAAGCTCTATTGAAAGCTGGAAAGAGCAGGTGATTGAACTAAAAAAGCTTTTCACTGTCGTCACCTTTGATCATATCTATAGAGAAGATAATCAGAAGACAGATTTTCTCTCTAAAAAGGCTCTTACAGATTCACCTAGAACCATTTTCTACAATCAGCTTATCACAATGGACATGAGGGGCCAACCTATCATCTGAAGTTATACTAGAATGGGTTTATGCCTTTTGATTTATGGTTAATGAAGGCTGTGGAACCGGCAAAGTTGAAAGATGAAAATGGAAAATAAAGATGAAAATACAAGTAAATAACCCTTTTTAATTCTGAGCAAAATGAACCGACCGACAAAGTTGTGGACGAATTCACGTGATAGGAGGGTAGGGATGTCGGATTTCTATCGTACGCAGTCTCGCCCGCCACAAACAAATCGCCGGTGAGGTCGATACCGTAAACCCGTCCATGGATCTCGATGGACTCAAACAGTTTATGGTCGTATTTGGCATTATATCGTTTTCACCATGTGACCAGTTCTCGATGCCCGCCTGCTTTCGTTTTACAGAGCTGTTGGATTCTTCGCCGAAATCATAGTGTGGGCGACTGTGCATACATGTACAAGTCGACTGCTCTTGGACTGATGGGCCATTGGGAATGGTAAGTTCGTTTTCGATGCCTGCCTCCTCTTATTACATGAAATCATTGTGTTGGGGTACTTCGTTGAAATCATGGTGTGGGCAATTTTGCAGACATGTACACGTCGGCTGGGAATATTCAGAGACACAAATACACCAAATCAAACACATTTAAACGACTAGTTATTTTAAGAATTATTATTATTATTATTAATTTTTTTTGGTGTCAAAGTCACATAAATTTATAAGAATGATTAATTTTTATCGTTAAAAATGTATTTTTAAATGTAGAAATGAATTCAGTGTGCTGAAAACTCCATGAGGCACTTTCAAATCTACAAATCTAATAATTTCTCGCAGAATTTTAGACAAATATCCCCAAAAAATCATAAAATATAATAATAAATTTAAAAAAATCATAAAATATAATAATAATAAATTTACAATTAAAAAAATCATAAAATATAATGATAATAAATTTGAACATAAATTTTGTATTTAAATTTTATTTTTAAAATTATGTCATATGTTAATATGGACTAAATTACAAAGATTTGAACATTATGAAAATTGAAATACTCAAACAAAAATTGTTAGTGTGTTTGTATAAAATGTATATATTTCTAAACACAACAACTTGTGTGAGTTAAGCTCACTCTTTCAAACCAAGCTAATCTTAGATGTTTGTTGAGCCTCCTCAATCCTAGTCGTGTATTTTAATCAATGGAAATCAATAAATCACCTCTTATCCTGTAAAAGGTTTGGACTTTGTAGTCCTTGTGTTTTTCTCACAAAAATTTGAAAGATATTGAAAAATTGACACACTACTTTTCAAGTAATTGTTATACATAAATTTCATCATCTATGTCAAGACCAAATCTCATTGTTACGACTTCTCTCCAACTAAACTTCTCAACAAAATTACATAAACTCTTATTCACCCATTGGAACATATATTTCAATAAGTTTGGGAAAAATCTATTAAAAGAACTTCATCAATTTTAAGTTGTATTTTTTTAAATCTTTAATATATTCCATTATATTTGGAAAAATTAATCCAAGTATTTCTTAAATTAGAATTGTTTTTATTACTTCAAGTAATTTTTAATATTCAAGTCATCAAAATAGAATATCCTTTCACCTAGAACTCGATACCTAGACCATAACTCATGATAAGTATATGAAAATCTATAATTTGTCACATCTTAAGAACAACGATACATTGAGATATATTGAGGGATAATTCAATGAAGTTGCACACACAATTGTGTGATGCTACAAAAGGTTCTCTATCTATATTAAAATCTATAATTTGTCACATCTTAAGAACAACGATACATTGAGATATATTGAGGGATAATTCAATGAAGTTGCACACACAAATGTGTGATGCTACAAAAGGTTCTCTATCTATATTAAAATCTATAATTTGTCACATCTTAAGAACAACGATACATTGAGATATATTGAGGGATAATTCAATGAGGTTGCACACACAATTGTGTGATGCTACAAAAGGTTCTCTATCTATATTAAAATCTATAATCTTTCACATCTTAAGAACAACGATACATTGAGATATATTGAGGGATAATTCAATGAAGTTGCACACACAATTGTGTGATGCTACAAAAGGTTCTCTATCTATATTAAAATCTATAATTTGTCACATCTTAAGAACAACGATACATTGAGATATATTGAGGGATAATTCAATGAAGTTGCACACACAATTGTGTGATGCTATAAACAGTTCTCTATCTATATTAAAATCTATAATTTGTCACATCTTAAGAACAACGATACATTGAGATATATTGAGAGATAATTCAATGAAGTTGCACACACAATTCTATGATGCTACAAAAGGTTCTCTATCTATATTTTTGGTGATCAAAGTAGTAGGAAGATTGTTATTATCAAATATTGTATTATAAGTAATATAAGAATTGTGATACATTGTGATCTATTATACATGGATAATCCAATAAAGTTGTACATCTAATTGTAAGACATACTACAAGAGCTTCTCTATTTATATTTGGGGCATGCGATATTACAAGATGTTCTCTATCTATATTTGGGGTGATCAAAGTAATAAGAAGATTGCTATTATCAAATAATGTTTTATAAGCAATATAAGATATCATAAATGGAAGGAAATCACCATGACGTGTATAGTTTTTATGGTGATGACCTCTCAAATTAAGACGTGCCTCATCATGCACAATCAATGAGATGGAGAGTTATACCACCAATGATGATACCTTAATGCCTCCCTTGTCACTTTAATGTGATAGTTGTTGAAGGGTACGATGACTATAGTGTGAGAATAATGTGGTTTTAATTGGCACTAGCTCTTGGGACTATTTACAGACCTCTGTGCAAATCGAGGTCGCACCATCCGAGCTCAAGTGTTTAGAAATCCATTACCTTTGGTTCTTTTTTGGAGCACGATATGTGTTGTCCAACTCAGGGTTAAAGTTTATGGATTTTGATACAAAGTGTGGAATTCTCATATGGGAATGGAGAGCATTTGAAATGGATCTACACTATTCTAAGGTCCACCAAGAGGTTTTGGTATTCCCTAGTGGAAATTTGGATAATGCTCTCTACACAGTTCTAGTAGCCATGATTTTGGTTCTATTTTTGGTAGTGTCTATGATATCTAGACATACTAATTGTCCCTAAACTTATATGCACTACATGTAGTGTACTTTCTAATCATTTTAAAATTAAAAATTGTTTTTGAATCTATGATTTAAGTTGGATTGAATTTTTGTTTCTTGGATGTTGGTAGTAGGATTTCACTTACTTCATGGCCCATAGATACTAAAAATAGTAATACGATATTATTTACTATAATTCCAAATGAAATTAGAATTACAAATGTTATCAAATAACCTTCTATTGAATTTTTGAAGGACCAAATAGTCTAACCATTTTTAGTGAAGCATAAACTATATTTGAAATTGCCATAACACTTTCAAAAGGCTCTACTTGTATATCATTTGCACTTCATTTTTTCTTTGATGCCTTCTTTGGAATTTCAGTTGCACAATGCCACAAGTTTCTAAAAACAATAGTAGTAAAGATAATACCATAATTTAAAATGAAAGAAGAAAACATGAAATGACTAATATGATCAAATAACCTTCTATTACATCTATTTTATTCACATACACAATAGAAAGGAAGGTCGTGTCTTATGCAACCGTAAAACCTACATATGGATAGCTTAAAATTAGGCCAATCTCAAGTTGCATACTAGGATATCATTTAACCATTTATAAAGTATAAACTAGATTAAAACCCTCCATACTAGATGCATGAGACTTGTGTTGTGCAGTATTTACATTTTATTTTATTTTTGATATTTTTCTTGAAATTTCACTTATATCACATTCCACATATTCTAGAAATAATTGTAAAAAAATATTATGATAATTTCAAAAAATGATGTAAACATAAATTAACTAGTATTATCAAATAATCTTTTATAACATCTCACTTCATACCAATGCACAAAAACGGGGAATCTCATGACATTAAAATATGTAAGCTTACTACAAGAAAAAGGATAACTTGAACTTCATCCGATCTCTATTCACATAGAAGCATATTGGCTAACCATTTATAATGGAGTATATGGAACCACCATATTATTTATAGGAGAGATCACTTGTGTATTTTCAAGTTTTCTTGTATATTTTTCTTTTAATTTAACTTGCTTCGATGTCCACATTTCCTACAAATAATAGGAAGAAACTATTACTATAGTTTGAAATGAATGAAAAAAAAACATAAATACATAACATTATCAAATAATCCTCTATTAAATTTTGGATGTAGAATATCATCTAACCATTTCTAAGGAAGTATACATTAGAATTGAAAACGTCATACCATTCTTGGCAGGGGCTCTAATAAGTCCCTAAAATATTAGCGAGCTTTGATTAGGTCCGTAATAAGTCCCTAAAATATTAGCGAGCTTTCAGACTAACTTGTACCCAAAAGAAAAAAGTGAATGCTCATGTGAGGTTTGATTAGGTCAATGATGGCAATTGTTGCGTTCATGAGATAACTACTCTAATCATTTTTTGAATTTTGTGGTAGAGCTTTATTGCCTTAATGTCATTTGGCTTTTACATAATAGGGAAACTTGTGGCTTTAAGAAAGCTTTCACTATTGTTTGAAGCTTTGAAATTGAGTGACATCACAAGGAAAGAGGTTCGAGGAAGATTCCCATCTGTGTCAAGACCAAATCCCATTGTCATGATTTCTCTTCATCTAAACTTCTCAACAAATTACATAAACTCTTATTCACCATTTCAATAAGTTTGGAAAATTTTCATCGTAAGGTTTTATCAACATTGAGTGTTTTTTTGTAAATCTTTAATATATTCCATTAAATTTGGAAAAATTAATCCAAGGAACTATTTCCTAAATTTGAATTATTTTTATTACTCCAAATAATTTTTTAATATTCAAGTCATCAAAAAGAAATATTGTCTTAGTCGGAACTAGATAAGTAGGCCATAAAGCATGATGAGTCTATGAAAATCTATAATTTGTCAAATTAAGAACAAATATTGTCTCGGTGAGAACTACATAAGTAGGTCATAAATCATGACAAGTCTATGAAAATCTATAATTTGTCAAATCTTAAGAACAAATATTGTCTTAGTCAGAAGTCAAAACTAGATAAGTAGGTCATAAATCATGACGAGTCTATGAAAATCTATAATTTGTCAAATCTTAAGAACAATGATATATTGAAATATATTATATAGGGATAATCTAATGAAGTTGCACACATAATTGTGTGTGATGTTGCTATATTTAAGGTGATCAAAGTAGTAGGAAGATTGCTATTATCAAATATTATTTTATAGGCAATATAAGGACTCTAATACATCAAGAACTATTATATAGCGATAATCCAATAAAGTTGCACCCATAATTACATGCCATGCCACAAGATATTCTCTATTTATATTTGGAGCATGCAATATTACAAGAGGTTCTCTATCTATATTTGGGGTGATCAAAGTAGCAAGAATATTGTTATTATCGAATAATGTTTTATAGGCAATATACGATAACATAATGGAAGGAAATCACCATGACGTGTATAAATTTATGGTGATGACCTCCCGAATTAACACATCCCTCAACACAATCAATGGGATGGAGAGTCATACCACCGATGCTCATATCTTAATGCCTCCCTTATCACTCAAACATGAGATTTATTGAAGTGTATGATGGCTACGGTGTGAAAAGAACAAGTGTTTAATCTACACTAGGTCTTAGGAATAGTTACATACCTCTCTGCAAATTGAGGTTGCACCATGCAAGCTCAAGTGTTTGGAAATCCATTTCCTCTGGTAAGTTTTTGGAGCATGGTATGTGATCCAGATTCTATTGAGAACGAAATGAGATACAAAAAAAACTATAGCATAGAACACAAAAATACAATTTAACCCAACTTCTATTAATGAATAAAATAGTAGAATACTTTGGAACAAAAATTGGCTAGAATGGTGGTAGATTATCTCTAAAGAGAAAGAGATGTCGACTATATTCATTCAGAAAAACATCATAAAATGGGCCACAAGAATGGCCTTTTAACATAAATCAAGAATCGTAAAAGGTCCAAAACCCTAACCTTAGGAATCGAAGTGCTAAAAGATTTGTGGGCCTCAAGGTGGTTAGTTGATGCATCAACTTCCTGGGGGCGCAAATTTTTCGTATAATCTTTGTTTGGGGAATTTAGTAGCTTATTGGGAAGATCTTATTGAGAAATACAAATATTGGTAGGGCTTGGGCATTCCATGGCAACCCAAGGCTCCTGAATGGCCAAAAAACATCATTTAGGGCCTCAAAACGGGCCCAGATGTTTAGGACCTAAAACTCATAACAAAAATGACCAAGATGGAGAACCATGGTGAGTCAGTGGAAGAGGTGGTTGGCCACCAATATCCACCTAGATGATTCCTTCCCCCATAGGAAGCATCGGTCCCCATTTCATCAAGTTCCTGTAGGATATGGGGAAACTTTTGCTAAATCTAAACCTTAGTGAGCCACTTTCCTTGTTGTAGTAGTTGTCCTGCTTTGAAAACCCAATACAGTTGTATGTTCTGTTGGAAGGTTCCCTACAAACTTGTGTCCATGATATGATCCACTGAAGCCTATGTAATGCATTTGTGATTGATTTTTGTAGGGGGAAATTTCTCAGCCACCTCTGAGGTGTCCAACAAAGGTGGGGAATATGGTTGGAGTAGATCCACATTAAACACTGGGTGCAAGCCAAGGAAAGGAGGAATAATCAATTTGAAAGCATTTTTATCAACAACCTTGGTGATGGTGTAAGCCCCGTATCGTAGTGGTCTAATGTTCCTATGGGGGCATGTGAGGCGCTCTTTCTGCAAATGAAACCACACTTTGTCACCAACTTGAATCTTGTGAGGAACTCGATGCTGGTCATGTCATTGCTTATACTTGGCATTGTCCTTCTCCAACATATCATGAACATATCTTTGAAGGTGTTGGATTTGTTTAATGAATTTGGTTGCTTTGTTTTCCTCGTTATGAGCATGGGAGTAATTTGTCGAGGAAGATAGAATGGGTAGAGCTACATCAATGGGGGATAATAGATAGAACCCCACGCACACCTAAAAATGGATGTGGCCAATAGAGATGTGGAGAGATTTGTTATAATTATTTTGAACATATGGGAGGCTCTCATCCCATGTACGTGAATGCTTGGAGTTTTACATGCGTAGGATATGCACAAGAATCCTCTTAATTGCCTCTATTTTTCCATTTGTTTGGGGATGAAAGGAAGTTAAATTGGTCAACTTGGTGTCCATCAGAGACCATAGGATGGACCAAAAGTTGCTCAGAAACTTGATATCTCTATCTAAAATGATGGTCTATGGTAGCCCAAAATGAACCTAAATACACACAAAGAATAGTTTACCAGTGGCCTCAACTGTGATACTCTTTTTACAGGGTGTCAAAATGGCCATCTTAGAGAACTGACTGACGACCACAAAAACACAATCATGACCATGTTTGGTGGAGGGAAACCATGACATGTAATCCATGGAGACAGACTCCTGGGGCTTGTCTCGTGTAGGGAGAGGAGTGTACAAACCCTGCTTCTTGATGGACAATTTAGCAATGGCACATGCAGTGCATGGCCTAATGTACTGTCTGATGTCATGTTGAAGCTTGGGCCAATAGAAATGCTTCTGAAGTGATGCTATTGTATTCTCCACCTTGAAGTGCCCTACCACTCAACTATAATTTTCCTCCAAAATTAGTGTTTCATGCTCACTTGAAGGAACACAAAGATGGTCAAGATAGTACAAGAGTGCATCCTAGAGGTGGAATTCTGGAACTTGTTTTTCGACACTCAAAGTTTGATAAGTAACAACAAATTTAGAGTCACTATTGTATAATTGTGGCCAGTCAGAGGTCTCATGCCCACATAAGTTAATAATTGTGGATGAGGGCTACAACTAGAGGCTGACTGAGGCAATCAACAACATAGTTGGTGCTTCCCTTCTTGTACTTAATATTCAAGTGGAATTTTTGCAGGTTTGTGGACCAGTTATGATGAAATTCATTTTGTATCTTTCCTTGTGCCCACATGAATTGAAAAGGCTTATGATCAATGTGGATGATCGTTTCCTTTCTTGGAATGTAATGCTTCCATTGTTGGCATGCTTGCACAATGGAGTGTGTTACTCTGTCATAGGTGGGATACCTATGAACAACATCAAACAATGTTTTACTATGATAGGAAACCATATGTCCTTGTTGAGTGAGGACAAAACATATAGCATATTCAAAGGAAAATTTCTCCATCTTGAATGGTTGTTGTAGATATGGAAATGTGAGGAATGGTGTGGAACATAGGCGATGTTTCAGATCCTGGAATGCTTTGTGTTATGATTCAGACCAGAAAAAATTGGATTTAGCTCCCCCCCTGGTCACTTGACTTAAGGTCCAATTTATATGAGATAAACCCAACATGAACTTGTGGTAGAGGTTGGAGAGGCCCAAGAAGCTGCAGAGCTCTGTCGTAGTCATTGGGTTTGGCCAATCATGAATTATTTGGATCTTGTCTGGGTCCACATGCATCCCATGTTCATCCATGATGTATCCTAAGTATTGGATTCTTTGCATGTCGAATGATCTTTTATCCAGGTTGGCATATAACTTGTGTTACTATAGGGTTCTCAAGACCTGTTGAATGTGGTACAAGTGCCTTTCTTAGGTCCAACTGAAGATGAGGATGTTATCCAAATAGACCACCAAAAAAGAGTTTGTGAACGGTTGCAAGACATTCATCATCCTGATGAATGTCATTGGAGGTCAAGATAAAAGGCATGACCAACCACTCAAAGAGGCCTTATTTAGATTTGAACGATTTCTCCCATACATCAATTGATTCTATTGAAACCTGGTGATATCCCAACTTCATATCAATCTTGCTAAAGAACTTGGTACCCTTGAGCTAATCAAGAAGATCATCAATCCAAGGGATCTTGCAATGGTTCTTGAGAGTGATTTTATTCAAGGATCTATAATCAATACAGAGTTTCCAAGTTCCATCCTTCTTATACACCAACACAATTGGGCTCCCACAAGGAGAGGAGCTTGGTCAAACGTGTCCCTTGCGGATGAACTTATGAATTTGACGCTTTATCTCCTCATTCTCCAAAAGGGAGTGTCTATATGTTGGACCATTGTGCAAGGGAACACCAGGTATCAAATCAATGGGATGTTTGACCTGATAGTACTGAGGCACCCCTATATGTGAAGTGAAGAGGTCTTTGTAATCTTCTACTAGCATGCCCACCTGTTTTTTGTGTGTAGAGAGATCCTCAGTTGAAGTTGTGGTGGTCACAGTGACCTTTTGTTCGCCTTCTGACCGAATCATAAAGAGGACAAAATTCACAGTATGTGAGATTAATTTTTGGCATTGTTTTTCCAATATCAATGAAATTTTAGTAGTCAAAACTACCTTGGGTACCTTGTAGGGCTTCCCCCCCAGAGTGATAATGACACTATGGGGTCAAGACTCATAAACAATATGATTTTTCCACATATAATGTTGTCCTAAAATAACATCACCAACTTCGAGTGGGGAAACATCACACAATACCTCATATTTGAAGGGTTTGATGTCATAGGATAGGTAATACTGATGGTTGATATGAAGGTCTCCTCCCTAGCTCAACCAACTAATGGTGTATGGTTGGGGGTGTGGCACCATTGGAAACTTTGATACCTTGATGACCCCAACCAAGATCAGGTTCTTTTGTCTCCCGTTGTCAACAATGAAATG
The DNA here is from genome assembly GCA_032191745.1 of Picea mariana. Lineage (NCBI taxonomy): Eukaryota > Viridiplantae > Streptophyta > Pinopsida > Pinales > Pinaceae > Picea > Picea mariana. Next base: position 91,577 of record JASDQU010737045.1, on the reverse strand, counting down.
CAGTGGGGTTCCCTCATCCACATTTATGAATGGAAGAGGCACTCCCCTTACTCAAGCTCCTCTGTCTCATTTGGTTAGATATTTGTGGTTGCGATGGTAACACTAGGTTCTACATCGATGTTATTCTTTCCCTTATCTTGCTCCAAATTAGATTTTGAGTAGGGGTTGGACTCTTTTTCTTTAATCTTGACCAACAACAAAAAATTTTAGCAAAATTCATTAGTGTTGTGCCAGGGGTTTTTGTGGAACTCACATCATTTTTCAATGTCCTTCTTCATCTTCTTGTTACCCTTATTTTCCTGTGGATTGGACTGATTTTCTTGAGGTTGGTCTTTCTTGTTCTGTGAGTTAGGGCTTCCTTTTCCATGCTTATGCTATTGCATATTTGCAAACCCGAATTCCCGCTTATTCCATTGCTTAAATTTTTGCTCGATTTTTAGAACATATCAATAATTGGCTCCCAGTGAGTAGATGTACAAGAAATCCATATATGTTTGGATGTACCTATGTAGGCCATTTTGGTACTTCAAAACCATGTGTCACTAAGAGTCTCTGATACCTAACTTTGAGCATAAGGTATGAAATATGTTAGTGTACTCTGTAATTTTTTGGTCTCTTTCTTGATGCAGAGTCATCCATCTTGTGCACTGGTCATCATAGTTTTCGATAGGGTAGAACTCCTCATTGAGGGCATCAACAAAGCCCACCCAAGTAGGTCCTATCATGAATCCCATAGACTACTTTTTGTTTTGTGTCTCCCAATAATATTCCCACCAATCTTTGACATGGGGGAGGGATTTAAGGAGAGTGAAGATGATCTTTTCAGTGTTGGAAATTTATTGAACATAGTAATACCCTTCTGATAGATTCAACCATTTCTCCAAAGCATCTTCATCTATCCATCCTTCGAATAAGGGGATATCAAAGTTAACTTGTACCTTGAAGTGTGTCACACCTCTGAAATGGTTGCTTGTTAAAGGTGCCTCGCTTGTTATCAACAATCATTGAAGGATCTAGTTGAATTTGTCGATCATATCGTTATGTTGTCATGCAAGGATCATCAATCATTGAAGGATAATGCAAGGGATTCATTGAACAACATTTTGAAATGGTCTACTACTCCATCATCTCTATTTTCTTCCACCATGGGAGGTTTCTTGTGCTGGCGAGAGTGGTCGTCCCCAAGTGAAACTAGCTCAAGACCCAACTCTCTATACCATGACCTCGTTAGGGACATGAAATGAGAAATAAAAAGGAATAGAATGCTTTGATACCGATGATCCAGATTATATTGAAAACGAAATGAGATGCTAAAAAAACTGTAGAAGAGAACACAAAAATACAATGAAACCCAACTTCTATTAATGAATAAAATAACAAAATATTGTGGAACAAAATTTGGCTAGAATGGTGGTAGCATATCTCTTAAGGTAAAGAGATGTAAGTTACGCTCATTCTAAAAAATATCATACAATGGGACACATGAATGGCCTTTTAACGTAAAGCATGAAATGCATATTGCAGTCATTAGTATGTGAAACACATCTTTAAAAGACAAAATTCTAGAAGCTATAACAACAAACCCACATTTTGCACAAGTTAAAGAAATCTTACAACAAAATAATGTACAACATAAATATAAATATTACAGGATGGATGAAGGTGGAATCATCTTGATCAAGGACAAATTTTATGTTCTTAACACTTAGGAATTGAGAAATATGGTGCTGAAAGAGATGCACAATGTACCCTATGTTGGACATCTAGAGTACCATAAGACAATTGCAATAGTAAGAAGCCAGTGTTTCTGGCCGGGAATGAATAAATATGCAGTTGATTACATATCCAGGTTAATGGAATATCATAAAGTGAAGAATGAATACATGCATCCAACATGATTATTACAACCATTACCCATACCTAAATGGAAATGGGAGGTAGTTACAATAAGTTTCATCACTAAGTTTTCAAGAATAGTAAGACAACATGATTTCGTCATTGTAGTGGTGGAAAAACTTATGAAGGCTAGACATTTTATACTAGTGAAGACAACTCACAAGGCATCCAATATTGCATAGATTTATATGAAGGAAATTTCTAGGTGACATGGTGTGCCTAAGGAAATAGTGTAATATAAATATCCCAAGTTCACTTCTAACCTTTGGAAGGGATTTGAGACTAACTTAAATTTCAATACAACATATCATCTAGAGTTATATGGGAAAATAGAGAGGACTAATTGGATAATTAAAGATATGTTGAGAATGTATGTAATGGAAAAGCCTTCCAAGTAGGTAAATTTCCTTCATCTAGTTGAGTTTTACTATAATAATGGGTATTGGGCATCATTAAAGATTATCCCATTTGAAGCCTTGTATGATAGGAAATGAAACATGCTTGTAATTTGGGACAACCCAACAAACAAAGCAATTATTGGGCTAGAATTACTAAGGGAAATGGAAGAGCATGTTAAAAAAACAGGATCGCGGAGCAATAAAATAAAAAAAATACAGAAATAAAACACAAAAGATACACAATACAATAGAGACACAAATATATGTGGTTCACTCAATGTGCTCTACATCCATTAGAGAAATTGTCACGCCCTTCCTTTATTATTATCCATCAAAATGAAGGGATACAACCTACACCAAACCCGTTGCAACTTCCTCTTCTTTCTCTCACAGAATCCTCTCTTAGAATATAATATTCACAATGATACATAGCCACAATACATTTCCATCATAAAATAGGGTTGCCTTCTTGGTAAAAAAACCCCTAACATAACTTCTATCGTCCAATCCGTGACCTTATAATGAATGGTCCAGATTTATAATGAAATTACAATATACATTTACACGAAATTTTTTCCTTTGGGGGCTTCGCCCTCAAATCGCCGCTGGGGGGCCGCTTTCCCCCAGACCCCGTAGAGGGAGTAATTCCCCTTTTCACTCCCCCATGTGGAAGAGTGTACATTATTCTGGGGTGTAAAGTCTTCATGGGGTATAAACATGGCTGAAAACAAAGACCTCTGAATCAGGAAGATAATCAAGCTCCACAACTAACAATATCCCACTTGGAGACTGATCTCAACAACTCCATCGTTGTTGTATATGTTGGACTATGATCCTTCTGGACCTGGAAAATTTCTCATATTCACCTTCATGCTTGAAGACCAACTGAAACTAATCAGGAACTCAATTTCTCCCTAGTTACTCTCTTTGTTAACATGTCTGCAGGATTCTGGCTAGTGTGTATCTTTTTCAACTTCAAATGTCCATCTTCCAAGACAGATCGTATGAAATGGTACCTGAGTTGCATATGATTAGTCTTATAATGGAAGGTTGAGTTCTTTCCAAGATGAATGACACTCTCACTATCACAATACAACCTTCTATTCTCCTGCTTCTTTCCCAATTCATCCATAAACCTCTGTAACCAAATCAACTCTTTACTAGCCTTTGTAGCAACAACATACTCTGCCTCTATTGTTGAAAGTGCAACAACCTTTTGCAGTTTTTAAATCTAACTTATTGTTGTTCCACATACAGTAAAAACATACCCTGTGGTGCTCCTCCTGCTATCTTTATCACCTGCCATATCTGAATCAACATATCCATGTAGAATAGTGTCTGAACCTCCAAAACATAATGCATGAGTAGCAGTTCCTCTCAAATACTTGAGAATCCACTTTACTGCCTCCCAATGTTCTTTACCTGGATTATCCATATACCTTCTCACAACTCCCACTGCATGTGCAATATCTAGTCTTGTGCAAACCATCGCATACATCAAGCTGCTAACTGTTGATGAATAAGGGACCCTAGACATGTATTCTATCCGCTCTTGTGTCTTGGGATACATTTCCTTAGTTAATTTGAAATGGTTGGCCAAAGGTGTACTAATTGGTTTTTCATTCTTCATTCTAAACCTCTCCAACACATTCTCTAAGTACTCACCCCGAGACAATGTCAATTTGCGATTTTTCCTATCTCTTGTTATTCTCATACCAAGGATTTTCTTTGCAACACACAAATCCTTCATTGAAAATGAATTAGCTAATTTCTTCTTGAGCACATTTATATCTTGCATATTATACCCTGCAACAAGCATGTCATCTACAT
>JASDQU010737045.1:48067-71696 GCA_032191745.1 Picea mariana | reverse complement strand
GAGGGAGTAAGAGATGAGACCATTTGCAGTTCTGTGAGTCATGTGAAGAAGGACGCAGAGGTGGAAACCCTATGCTAGTAGAGGTACACACACACACACTTTCAAAAGGGTGTTTTATTTTGAAATAAAAATCCGCTTGTTTTGTGTTTGTGGAGAAAAAAATGTTTTTAAAATACTTTGAAAGTTTTATTTAGTGGGGTCCATGTGTAAATCCATGAGTTGTGCAATGGTTTTATAGTCAAGAAATAAATTGACTTGTATTTAAGTGTGGTGTTTATTCCAATGGTGAAAGTATCGAGTGTTAAGTTCGAGGTGGAGAAGTTTAATGGAAAAAGCAGTTTCAAGTTGTGGAAAATGGAGATGTGGGATTTGTTGGTGCAACAAGGGTTGCACAAAGAATTGAAGAGAAAGACAAAGAGATCGACGGGTATGACATATGAGGACTGGGAATATTTGGATTCGAGATCTCTTAGTACCATTTGTTTGTGTCTGACAGATGAAGTTATGTTTAACATCATTGGAGAGGAGACAAAATCATGCTTATGGAGCATAATGGAAAGCCTTTACACGACAAAGTCCTTGACAAATCGAATCTACTTGAAGAGTGTTAGGAACTAGATATATTATTATAAGCAAAAAATAGAAACACTGAAGCAAATACCATGGGAACAACAAAATGTAGAGAACCAAAACACCAAAGATTATACCTTTATTGATATAAAGAAATGTTCACTTGCCTCTTCGAGGGGGAAACCTCCAATAAAACAACTCTCTATTACAACAATTCTCAAGAAAAAGTTTTCTCATGCCTTCTACTCCTATTTATTCTAAATCTATCTTCAAAAGAAAAATCTATAGGAGGATCTTTCTAAAAGCGGAAGCTTCTATTAAGTATTCTTACATTAGACATGTTCACATTATTAACTAGGCCTTATTTATTAATACCGACCTTTATTACATGGAAAATTATATTATTCTACCTACATGAGAGGTTAGGGAGGTTAGGTCCATAACATGCCCTCCCCCTGGAAAAAGAGCCTTTTCCTCAAGGTGTGAGATGAGGAAATTGTTGCAGAATAGTAGTCGGCTCCCAGGTGGCATATTCTGGTGGAGTATCCTTCCATTGAACTAAGACTTCCTTGATGGTGTGATGACGAAGAAAACGCTTATGCTAGTTCGATACTGCTTGTGGCTGCAACCAAATGGAACCTTCTTCATCCAATTCTGGTAGACTGATCTGGGTCTGTAATTTAGTGCCAATCACTTTCTTCAAGAAGGAGACATGAAAAAAATATGTAGCTTAGAGTGATTGGGCAAGGCTAACTGGTAGGCCATTGGCCCCACTTGTTTGAGAATAGTATAAGGACCATAAAATTTGGGGGTGAGTTTCTGATAGTGTTGGGCTTTGAGTTAAGTTTGCTTGTACAATTGCAGACATAGAAACACCTAGTCCCCTTCAGCAAAGTGGCGTTCAAAATGACCCTGATGTACATGTTGCTTCATGAAGTTCTAATCCATGACCAAATTTTCTTTGAGAGTATGGAGAATGGTTGTGCAGAATGTCAGATTGTGGTCAACCTCCTGAACCTTGGAGACACCTGGAATGTATGGGATAACCGATGGTGGCCTTTGTCTGTAGAATGTTTTAAAGGGAGTCATGCGAGTGGTAGTATGGTAAGAGGTGTTGTACAACCATTCAACGAGGGGTAACCACTGAACCCACTGATTTTTTCTATTTGACGCAAAACACCTCAAATATGTTTCCAAACACTTGTTGACTACTTCAGTTTGACCATCAGTCTGGGGAAGATAGGTGGTGTTGAGATGCAATTGGGCTCCTTGGAGCTTGAATAATTCTTGCTAGAAATTGTTGGTAAAAGTTGGATCACGGTCAAAACAATAGAATGAGGCATGCCATGGAGTTTGAAGATATTATCCATAAAAACTTGAGACACTGTACATGTATGTTGTGAATGGGTGTTGAAGAGCACAAAAATGAGCATATTTGGAAAGACGATCCACGACCACTATGATGACTGGCCTATTTCCTGATTTTGGTAAGCCAACAATGAAATCCATAGAAATATTTGTCCAAATAGTAGGTTGACACAGAAGCGACTGGAGTGTGCTAGGAGTTTTGATAGCATGTCCTTTATTGCGTTGACATGTATCACATTCAACCACAAAGGTGCGGATGTCCTGTTTCATATCGTCCCCAAAAAAAGAACGTTTGACCTGTTCATAAGTTTGGAAAAACCTGAATGCCCAACTATAGGTGAAGCATGAAACTTAGAGAGCAGTGTGGATTTAAGGGTTGAATGTTTGCTTAAATATAGGCGACCTTTATAGAGAAGCTCTTAATTGTGCCAAGAGTACCCTGGAGAAGCTTGAGGTTCCTGATGCAGTTTTTGGATTAGGCTGGAAAGTTTGGAGTCTTGCCACCATTCTTGGTGAATAGCCTAAAGCCAGTCTTCAACAATGAATGATATGGAAAAGAGGGACCAAGAAAGGGCATCAACCACCACAATTTATTTTCCGTTCTTGTAAATGATCTCATAATCATACCCAAACAAATTGCTCACCCATTTGTGTTTCTCTGGGGATGAATTTCGTTGTTCTAGGAAATACTTGAGGCTTTTATGATCCGTTTAAATTTGGAAGCGTTGCCCCAAGAGATAGGGGTGCTAGGGATCCATTGCATGCAAAATAACTAACATTTCCTTTTCATAGATTGATTGGCCCAAATGTCACTCCGAAAAATATTTGTTGGTGAAAGCCAAAGGTCGGTCTTCTTGCATGAGGACTGCCCCAATGCCTCTCCCTGATGCATCACATTCCAGAACAAAGGTTTTGGTGAATTCAGGTAGTGTAAGGACATGAGTAGTGGACATAGATTCTTTGAAGGCTTGGAAGGATTGGTCAGTTGTGGGAGTCCAACTGAAAGCATTCTTTTTAAGGAGAGCTGTGAGGGGAGCCACAATTTTTCCATAATTTTGAAAAAACTTGCAATAATATCCCACTAAACCTAGGAAACCACACAAAATTTTAATATTTTTAGGGCGAGGCCAATTCTTCATAGCTTCAATTTTCTTAGGATCCACCCTTACACCATCTTTGCCAACAATATTACCCAACTACTCAACTTCAGAGGCACCAAAATCACATTTAGACTATTTGAGTAAGAGCTTGTGCTTGGAGAGGAGACAAAGAACTTGATCCACAAGGGTGAGATGGGCTTGCTGAGTTTTACTATAGATGAGAATATCATCAAAGAAAACCAACACAAAGTGACAGAGGAAAGGATGAAAGATATGATTCATGAGGCTTTGAAAAGTGGAGGGGGCATTACAGAGACCAAATGGCATGACCAAGAACTCATAGTGACCCTCATGAGTGAAAAATGCAATCTTAGGAATGTATTCCTCTTTCATACGTATCTAGTGGTAGCTAGAATGTAGGTCACATTTAGTAAAGTATTGAGCCTCATTGAGTTCATCTAGAAGGTCATCTATGATAGGAATGGGAAATTTGTCCTTGAAATTTGGTGTTATTTGTTTTGTGTTCGCTATTTGTTACTCTATATTTATGTTTTGCAGTGACATTGTTCTGCATTCTCTATGCTCGATTCTCAACACTTTCCACCAAGAAAGATTCTTCTTTTTCCCTTTCGTAGTTTGTGAGCTTCCTTTTTTCCCCTTCGTAATTTGTGAAAATTTTATTTTTGGAGAGTGAGAAAGGATGTTATCACATCAACCTAAAAACTTGCACCTCATAACAACTTTTCAAATTAGTAAAGCTTTTGGTGCAAGTAATACCTTATTTTAATCTTGTAATTATTATGTATTTGTAATTATTATGTATATGAGATTGTTCACAATGCACACCCAACAACAATGTTCATGTTCAAGCATACCCAAAACAATGTTTACGCTCATAATTTAAATGAAAAAAATTAACACTTAACAAAATTGTAAAAATAAAATCAAAATATAGCCAAAATTATATTTTTAATAAATAATATTATATTATTAATGTGACTACCTAGACATTAAATAATATTATATTATTAATGTGGCTACGTTATTTATGATAATGATTATATAATATGACTTGAGGAAGCACCCACCTACCCTATGCAACACTCATCCATTACTTGAAATCATTATGTCGAGTGCTCTTAAATTACTTGAAATCATCTTGTCCACTACTCTTCAATTACTCCCCCAACATTTCACTTACATCATGGATCACATGGCAAGGAGGGTTTCCATGATTCTCGAAGGAGGGAAGGAGGGTTTCCATGATTATCAGCTTTTCAATGATTGTCTTATGTGTTAACCCATAACGTAGATGATATTGACTCCAAACGTATTTATATGCTCCACATTCCTCAACATTAGATTTTGTAGGTTAATACTAGTTGCTATAATCTGTAAGATATATTGTAAAATGAGATGTTAGTTTAGTTAGTTAGTGTAAATTAATTAATATTTTATTTTAATTTTTAAAATCACAATTTTTTTTTGTTTGTTAATTATTGCGGGAGCAATTTAGGGATTGCATTCGGCCTGAGCTACATCAACCCTTAACATAGTTGGTTGTCTCCGCAGGTTTCGAACCGGCGACTTTAACAACACGGAGTGGCTTAACAACACACTCCGTCACCAACTGTCCTACACCTCGGGGACTCAAAATCACAAATTTAATTAACACCTCATTATGTATCAATTTTCATTCTCATTAACAAAAATGTAATTAATTTAATTTAATTAAATTAAATTTTTGATAATTTAAATGATAAAATTAATTTTCTATTAATTTTTCAATTCTCATTCTTATTGACAAAAGTGTAATTTAATTTTGTCTTTGTAATTTAAGACAAAGTTTTTAAATATCAATTATAATAAAATTATATTGACAGTCATATTTCAAATTCTTAAATTTTTTATTAAGTGTTTGAAAATTTACAATCAAGTTAAAATTTTGGATGAAGTTATACCATTGGATAACCCAACTCTGGCAACTTAAAAAATGAGTACAAACCTACCTAACACCCTAATCATTGCGTCGTAGATGTTGACATGACAGCTCATCATTCCAGAGCAGCCGACTTTTATCTGTCTGCAAAACGGCCCTGGGCCCACACAATGATTTCGGCGAAGAATCCATGAAAGGAGGCGGGCATCAACCACGAACTTACCATTCCTGGCGTGTTATATAATGCCAAACGTGACCATAAACTGTCCGAATCTACCAAGATCCACGGGTAGATTCGGACTATTATTTAATTTATTTCTAACTATGAAAACTTATATTCTCAGATAAAATAATTAGAAGATATTAAAATATTGATCGAATATAAATTAAATAATTGTAAAAAAGCTATTATAAAATTTTTAATTGATTGGTAGATTGACACCAAATTTCAACTCTTCTTCCAGTCGAATAATATTAATATGAAAATTTCAATGCTTTTATGATGGGTGATGACAGTGGTTGCCAAAGCTATGCAGTCGCAGCGACCGGGGAATTGTTACTACTGTGTTTTGAATTCTGTGATAGAGCTTTAAAACCTTAAATGTAGTTTGGTTTTTCCATAACAGGAAAACTTAAAGTTTCGGTAAATATTTCACTATTGCTTGGGCTTTGAAGTTGAGAGACTGGTAAGGACTGCAGATTTAAGGAAGAAAAATAAAATATTGTTTTGTTTGCTTGCATTGCTAATGCAAGCTCTAGTTGTAGATTAGCAGAGTATATAATTACAGGAGTAAATTAGTTCCTGAACGTCTTTAGGGTAGAATATAACATAGAAAAACTAGAAATGCAACGAGTCTCAGAACAAAAAAAAGTGCATGTCTTATCAATGAGCAATGAGTCTCAGAACCAAAAAAAAATGCATTTGTCTTATCAATGAGCAATGAGTCTCAGAACCAAAAACAATGCATTTGTCTTATCAATGAGTCATGAGAAAAAAAACATGCATTTGTCTCATCAACTAGTCATAGAAAAAAAAACAAAAAGCATTTGTATATGATTGGTGTTGGTTAAACGTTCTATCTTTTGAGTTTTTTGGTCAGATTCTGACGATGTAAATCTGGACAAAATCTCGTTTAAATTGCATTTTTGAATACATAGATGGATTCAACATGTTGAAAAGCTCCTAGGACACTTAGATTATACAAACTTAGCAACTCAAATCTGCAGATACAACCATTCCTATCAAATTTTGAACAAAATCCAACAGAACCAAAAAACTTCCAAAAAATAAAAAGCTTAGAACAAACTCAACAAAAGATTTTCCAAAAGCTATAGTTATTCATCAACCTGCACATGCATCTCTTCCATACGATCAACAAATTTTTTTCCATCGACGGTCTTCATACTAGCTTCAAACAAACTCAACAAAGACAATTATCCCCTTCTGGGATCTTCCATACATGATTCGAAATGGATTCTTACCTATATATCTCTTCACAGAATTGTTATATGAAAATTTTGTTTGTGTCTAAGATCAAATCTCATGGTCATGGCATTTATCCAATTAAACTTCTCAACAAATTACCTAAAATCCTATTCACCATTCCAGTTTACTCATCAGTTTGTGGACGACTTGATTAAACTCAAGTGCAATCTCATGCCCATTTTCTTCCACAAGGTTCTCTAAAAATATCCAAGGAATTTACTATCCACAAACCATGCAAGTGAAGAATTTCAAGTTGAAAACTAAAACAATTACATTTGTTGTATTAGAAATTTTCTTATAAGGAATGAAGTGTATCTTTTTCAATAATGATCAACAACTACAAAGATTGAATCATATTTTTTTAGGAAACAAATGAAAAATCCATGCTCAAATTTTCGTGATACAAGTAATGGTCTTTATGGTTCCATGTTCTTTTGCCAATAGACAAATTCGACAACCCAACCCATTTCTTCACTTCATTTTCAATTCCTAACCAATAATGTCATTCTTCTAGCAAAGCCTTTCTCTTATCAATTTTGAAGTGACCACATAGACTTATGGTTCCATGTTCTTTTGCTAATAGACAAATTCGACAACCCAACCCATTTCTTCAATTCATTTGCAATTCCTAACCAATAATGTCATTCTTCTAGCCAAGCCTTTCTCTTATCAATTTTGAAGTGACCACATAGACCTCCACTATGCAGTTTATAATTCATATTTTTTCTATCTAAACCTTTTGGAATTCACAATTACAAATTTCAAAACAAGAATTCTTCAATCATCAAACAAAATCAAATAATTTGTTCCATCTTCTCTCTCCAAGGTTCTTTGCAAGCTCTCCATGTTGCAAAATATGGATCTTTCACATACAAAGCCTTCATGTTTTCTAGTCCAACAATCCCCAAAAATGTTGTCAGTTCAACAAAGTTGTTTTCTTCTCCAAGCATCATCTCTTACATAGTTAGATCAACCCTTCAAAACAAATGAATCACTTTGCAAAAATTCCACCCCTGTCATATGTTACTAGTTCAAGTCCAACAATAATATTGCCACTTCTTCAATGCTTGCACAATGAGATACTATTATAGTAAAATTGGGGTCTAAAATAGGCTTCATAAAAAAGAAAAAAAAATGTGGTTGTTAAGTTGGAATTCAAAAGCTAATAGAATTTCAAGAAATTGGGTCAACTATAATCACTAAATTAGATTTATTAAAATAAAAAATGATTGTGTAGTATTTTTATAATAGTTAATTATATACAAACTTTATATTGATTAAAATCATATTCAAATATGATAAATATTCTTGAAATAGTCCTTTAAAAAATCAATTTTTCATTAATTAAAATCATAATGAAGTCACCTTAAAATATGAGAAATATTTTGCAAAATTAATTATTTTAAGGGAAAATAATATATAATTTTTCTTTTCAATTAGAACATAAAATTATATTCATTCCAAAATATAGTTGGGCTAAAGCTAGCAACAATTACATTCAACAAATTTTAGGGATTGCATTAAAACTATACATATTTCTAATATATAATATACCCTAGTGCCTTCTCCAAATAGGAGTTTCAAGTGTTTCTAGTGGTGACTTACTTTACAAATTGACACAAAATTACTTATAACTTGAAAGAACATTCAAGGACATTCATGGGTGGACACTTCCTTGAGCTTCTTTGCCCTCTTCTGAATGAGGGGGGCTTAGATATTCAATTTCCATGGGATCACGATTCTGGAAAACTGTTTCATCCTCCATTGTTCCTTCTTGCAATGAATTACCAGGACTACAGTTGTTGGAAGTAAGAGAGAGAGGATCCAAATACTGAGAGAGAACTAGAGAACAAAGTGTTTTAGTGTCAACTTCCAAAGAATCTATATATTTCTTCTGAATAAGGAGAAGATTCATGATCTTTGGATTGTGCGTGGCGCTAGCCTATTCTAATTCTATAATTTTAGAGAAAAATAACATTAGAGCATTATTGTTGGCCTGAGTGATTTCTTTATGCCTAAAAAACATTTTGCAAACCTATTTCTAATTGAGATGATCCATGACTATTTTTAAAATGCCTTTCACAATGAAATTAGAGTGGTAAATATCAAGCTGGACAAACCCCAAACAAAAGTCCCTATTGCCAATCTTTGGAAAAACTAAAAGGACCAAAATATCTTTGTTCTAACTATTCCAAACCAAGTCATAAAAACACCAGAAGAAACAAGCACCAAGAAGAGGGAGAGAGAGACTAGGGCTTGTTTGGCCAAAGCGAAAGGAGTTATCCACATTGAAGACCAAACATGACTTGAAGCCACCTCCCATGGACACCTCTGCACAATTCACCAAGAGTTATGTTTGTCCCGTGACAAAGTTTCTTAATAACCACTAAATCATTACCAGGCTCGCTTTGATATATCTCATTCCTCATATTGTAGGTTGAATCAACTAGAAAAAAAAACCTAGGTGAGATGCATGGTTAGTAACGTCCCATATTTCAAGTGTTAATTCATTCGTATGCATTGAATTACCACGATTAGAGCATGTCAGACCAAGTGTAGGAGATACAAAGGCCACATGCCATCCTTCCCAAACCATTTCTAGATGTTGATGAGAAGTGAATGCATATTGAAAAATGTGCTGTTAAATGTTGTCATGGAATTGAGCTAAGCCTAAGAACCCCATTTTTAATTAGAGTATGAGGACCTAAGGAGGAGGCCACCTTGTCCCAATGGTCCACTTCACCATGGAGCTCCCTTTTTATATGATAAAACATGATCTTATCAAAATGGGAGAGGATTCATTTGATTATGTAGATGAGAGAGTTCAATTTGTCCCCCCCTGGTTAGCTTGATCAATCATTGCTTTAATAACCACCATAGAGTCTCCAAGCACCATCAAGGTTCTAATACCTTCTTCCTTTACGATTATGAGACCTTGCCACAACGAGGCCTCGAGGATATTGTTTGAGACATTTCCAAGCCCCCAAGCATAGTAAACAACATCATTTCCTCTGGGATCATGGAGACTCCCCCCACACCTTCTAGACTCCCCTCGCACCTGCAACCCTTGGAAAAATAATATAGTGGGCCTAATGGTTAAGAACAAGTGTTTCCTCCTCAAAGGTCACAGGTTCAAATCCGCAGGGGGGTAGGGTATGTACACCTCTGTAGACTTTAGTAGTCAAATTGGTGCATGGATGGGGTCCCTTGTCCCATAAACAAGGGGGTCTCATAAAACAATGTGGTTTCGGGATTGGTCGTGACCTTAAAATTAGATTACTATTATTACTTATATGTATATAAAGATTCCTAAAATCTTGATTGCTTTGCATAACATGAGATTTAACAAAAAATGTGATGGTTATTTTCCTCTAGCCCTAGGTTGGATGGAAGGATTCCTGATTTCCAATGTCCATATCTTCGAGCATCTAGTGCTCTGTATTGTCTCCTTAAACTCGAGGTGAACATAGTTCGTGGACATCTTGTAGTTGGAGGCTGTAAAATAAGAAATTTTTCTTTAATTGAGACCTAATTTCTCGAGTGAGTGGAACTCTAATTCTAGTATGTCTATTCGTTGATTTTTTTGATCTATTGCATCCGTGATTGTGGAATTATAAGCATTTCAATGATGTTCATTCTCATGAACATTTGGTGTCATTGAGAAGATTAAGGTTCGATTGGATTGGATGAGTTTCCTCATACTGATGATGGACTCTATGAATTTATTGAATGTGCCTACAATCTACAGAGTCTATACAAGTAACAATATGTGGCTGCTGATTTTTGATAGGGATATTTTCAAATTGTAGAATAAAACTTATATCCCAAAGCACTAAAAAAGTCAAACTATACACCTGACTAGAGAGAAACACTGGAAAAACAACACATTGTGCAACCAACCCAAGAGAGGCCACAATTTACTTGATACATAGGTTTTCTTAAAAAGTTATATAGTGAAAGGGCCATACCCCTTAGAGGAAATATAAAAAAACCAATAAACAATTCTAAATAAATAGAAAGAAGCTCCCAGGAAAATTGGATGCATGAAATTTAGTAAACATAGTAATTTCAAGAGCCAAAGCTTTGAAAATCTAAAACACATAACCCAAATTCCAAGAAGCAAGAAATTCCAAAGACCAACATGGATTGAACCCAATTATCATAAACAAAAATTCCATACAATGATCCATAAACTCATGGAGGTTCTTACCGGACAACTATTGAGAAAAGTAACCTTACTTTAGCTAGTGTTGCTCAATCCTAACTTTAATTCCATCATTCCACGTGCTTGGTGATATACCACGAACCAACATTCCAAGGATAAAGCAAATTTAAGTTTGGGCATGCGAAGAATTGGAGAGGTCCTTTCATATCCATGAATCTCATATGAAATCTATTTCACTTGATGTTGGAACAAGTGGAGCTTTAATGTGACTAAACGACATGGAGATTTTTCCTACATTAGTTTGATAATGATGCCAAAGTATCCAATAATGACCAAACTTAACTTTGGATACCAGATTCGAGTGGAATTATAATGAATCATATATAATAACTAATTATATTATTTAATTATAATTTTAGTTATTTTGTGAGTTTTAAATTTATTATTAAATATAAAAATAGTTTTACATGTATTTAATTATGAATTATTATTATAAATTTAGATGTTTTGTAATTATATCATTTAATGAAAATTTAAATTTATTATTATTATTTTTAATTTTCATTTTTTAATTTTTAACTCATATTTTTTGGAAATTATTATTGACAAGACAATATAGATTAATCTTCATTAAATAACACCTCTAACTTAGTGTGACGTAGCATATTCTTAATGTGATGTGGCAACTTCTTTTACAATTTTATTGTTTTAATAAGAAAAACTTTATTAAAAGTTGGTAATTCCAAAACAAGTTTCTATGTTACATTTGTCTTCAAAAACTCAAAACTTTGATGTGTTCTTGTGGTTCACTAGAAAATACCCTTGTTTTATGCATTCCATCAATGAGGGACATATGCTACTAAATTGTGAATAGCCTTTTGATAAAAACATGCCAAACCATGGAAACTTACCTTGAAAATGCTATTGGGACATACACATTCAAGAATTGGCTTCACCTTCTTCAAATCAATCTTGAAATGAGCTTGTGAAATCACGAAACCCAATTAAACTCACTTATTTTGAATAATCAAAAAATTCTTGAGATCTAATAACAACTTCTATTTTTCAAACCACTTCAATACTTGCCTCAAATGTTCAAGATGTTTTCTTTTAACCTCTAAAATAATAATTCCATCAAGATGAACTCTAACAAATCTTCCCAAGAAATATTTAAATAACTCGTTCATCAATCTTATGAAGGTGTTGGGTGCATTTGTCAATCCAAATGACATATTATTCCATTCGTACAATCCCTCTTTCATATTGAAAGGACGTTTCCATTCATAACCTTCACGAATCCTTAACTAATGGAATCCACTCTTTTGATCAATATTCAAAAAGTATTTAGAACTACTCAAACAACCCATCAAATGATCCATATAAGGTAAAGGGAATCTATACCTTTTCATTATCTTGTTTAGAATCCATGCACATCATCCATTCATCACATTTTTTTGGTGTAAGTAAAATAGGTACTACACATAGACTTAACTCTCTATCAATCCCATATAACGACTTTTGAAGTTTTCAGTTCACTTCTTCACTTTCAACACAAGTCCATTTGTGAAGTGCTTTGTTTTGTAGATTTGATCCAAGAAATATTTGTCACCAATAATCTTATTGGCATATCATCTAAAATTGCATCTTTGAATTCTTTAAAAAACTTAATAATCTCAAGTAGAACAACATTCTTTTTTGTTGAAATTGCATCCTTGGGAAAAGATGCAAAACAATTCACTTAGTTAATTTAACTCCCTTCAAAATCTCTTTGTTGGAACAAATCATGACTTCATTCTGATGGAATTCAACATTATATTTTTTCATTGGAAATAATCTAAAATTTCATCCTCATTTGTCAATCTGGTATGTATTTCTCTTTCCATCATGAGAAACACTACGATCAAATTTGTGAGGTTTACCTAACTGAATAAGGCATGGATACATTGACAACCCATCACATATAATTTCATTTTGATGATCTCCAATTTAAAATTTTACTATTTTTTTTTTTAAATTGTTATGTGATATCCATTTTGCAACCATGACACCTTGTATGCATTAAGTTGAGGGATTTACTTCACGTTTAATTTATGAATTACTTTTGTAGATACTATATTTTAAGTGCCGCCACTATAAATAATTAGTGTAGAAAATTTACCTTCAATCTTACATGTGATTTTGAACAAGGTCTTTTGTTGTCAAGGTTCCTTATCTTCAAGTAGCTTTTCCAAATTTTATAATACTCTCTAAAACATTAAATTCTCACCTTGTTTTTGTTAGACATTGAACATATTATCTTCAACCATTTATTATGTTTCTTGTGTTACATGGGTTTTGGCTTTTGTCTTATCCCATCATTTAACTTTCTAAGACATTCACTTATTCCCCTTGAGCACCATATCTTAAACAAGTTCCCATGAATTATCCTCCTTGGCCTCTACTAAACCTGAACCTTTGTAGTAATTACTACCTTCCATGAAATTCTAAAATTCTAATTCTATGTATTTGTGTGGGCCTCTTCATCCTTCCTTTCATTTAATTATTCTCTTTTTAAAAATTGTCTTCCTCTCCCTCTTGTGCCTCTACCCCTTGAATTTTGTTCTTTCTTGACTTTTTTTTAAAAGTATTTAAATATAGTTGATATGATTCCATGACATATCAAACATTTACCCAATTGAGTTTTATATTCTATAGCAAATCTGAACCCATTAACATATCTTGCAGTAGATTCAATAGTTTCTACATTCCCACCTTTTGTCCACATCTAATTGACACCTTATAAAATTCATATGTATAACCCTTAACCATGATTTTTACATGTATATGAATTCAAAGAAAAATTTGAGGGAACAAATTTAACTTTCATCTTGTCTCTGAATTTTCTCCTTTCCATTTCATTGCCTCTCCAATTGCAAGGTATTACACCATAATTAATTTTTTCCTCTTCATTTTTTGCATGAAAATATGACTCTTTTGAGATTTTTGATTTGTTAAAATTTGGAAAAAAAATTCCAGTCTAATTGATTTGCTCCTTTATATGGAGGTTGTTAAACCTTGATCTTCCTCTCAAATTTGTATTTGCTTGGATTACTCTTTTCTCTGGGACAAGTGCAACTTCAGGTTCTTGTTTCTTTTCATCTTCACCATCATCATTAAGATATGTCGCCACTCCTCTTAGTTGTGTAGCTTCCATGGCATCTAATATTTTTTGTTAATGCACACACCATCTCCACAACATCGTATCCATTTTTCTTCCCCTCTTCATGGTCTTCCAGTTCCTCTTTGGAAAGGAAGTCCTTTGCCTCCTATCTTTGACATTCTCTATCATAATTCTCCCCTTCTTTCTAAATTCCCTTTGTAGCATTTTTTTTTGTAAACACACTGGTAAATTAATATTTAGAAAAAAGGAGACGATTTATATTAAGAAAAAATGAGACGATTCCAAGATTTTGGTCACGGACACGAAGGGGAACAAGATGAAGAGGTGTTCCTAGGTTTCTTCTTGGGACATATAGAGGAGGACGATTGAAGGCATTGAGAAGCCACATGTTATAAGGTTCTCCCATGTTAGTGTCTTGTTCTGCACCAACAGTTAGAGGAAATTTGAGACCTTGGACCATAGGCATTTCTTCCATATTTTCTTCCAAATCTCTTATTGCAGTTTATTCCTGAGATCTGCGATAATGCTATACAATTCCTTGACTATAAATTTTCCATTGAGAGAGATTCCCCATCTTAATCTATCATTCTGGTGGCTTATTTTGATTTTTCATGAGTTTAGCTCCATCTAGAATCCCTCCAAGTTCCTTGGTTCTTGGGGTGCATCCCATTGCTCGTTTACTAGCCAAATTCTCCATTGGTGATCTACTGTCTCCAGGAACCAATATTGTGAAACTGCCACTTTGTTTCAATTTTTCATTGTGGTTCTTATCTTTTGGAGATTGGTTCTTTCATTCCATTTGGGTAGCTATTGCCAAGCATCTTCTTAGAATAGGGCATATTGTATGTTGCAGATTTCCGAGAAGCAATGGTCATGTATCAATGCTCGATTTTGTGAAGTGATATTCCATATGTTGGATGATGCAGGAGCATCACTATCAAATCAAAACAAAGGTGGATGTGGAAGCGAAGTCGACACCTCAACACATCGAAGTATCCAAACCGACCTTAACCATCTTGGTAGCGGTGTAGAGTTTCAAATTTTGTGTTAATTAAATTAGAGTATGTAAAGTCGGGCCACCGTTTGAAATGACAGAATGATTTGTAAATCCTTTACACAAATGTAATATATTATAGGTGTAGGATAATTGCCCTGATTAGTCATTAGGTTACATGTAATCAAGCTAGGTAGGTAATCGCCAGAGTAGAGTGTGATAGGATTTAGATAGGAGAAAGAAGAGCGAGGAGGCTCTGGGTCTTTAAACAAGTTTTTCATTGTTTCTATGTCTGTAGGAGATAGCCACTGTAGTCATGTTTTCTTTGAAATGAATAGAATGGAGAACATTGACCCAAATTGTACAGTGTTGATACTATTTTACAATTTTACTATTGTTATGAATTTTGCGCATGTATGATGTTCATAGGGAATGAATGAATAATTGAATAAGATTCAATTCTTTCTCTTCTGCAAGTTATGCAAGGAGTGCATGCAGAGCGCAAGGAGTGCGTGTGAAGAAGTCTTTTTCGACTTGAAACTCAGAAGAGGTAGCAGGGGCCTTTCGTATGCAGAGTGTGCATATTGAGCGCAAGGAGGGCGCATAGAAGAAAAATTATTTAAGCTTGAAAGCTCAGGAAGTTGAGCGTAGAGTATGCCAGGCGAGCACCAAGAAGTCCTTTGAAAGACGCAGACACGTCAAGGTCAAATTTCATTGACGAAATCTCAGGAGGGATAATGCTTTTATAAACGTAGATGAGACCCAAAGTTATAGGGCTCGCAGGAGAAAGTTCGAAGGCCGTAGCCTTTGAAGCGTTTGAAATCTTCCAATTTAGGGAATAAAGCGAGAACAAAGTTCAGGAGGAGTAGTGGTTTTAAGCTTCGAGAGGAATCACTTAGAAAAATTTCTAAGTCTTGAAGAGTTGAAGCATATAAAAGTGGAGTGCAGAGATTCAAGGTAACCGAAGGAAGATCAAGGGTCAAGATCCATCCAGGAGAAGCCGAAATCTTTCAAGCCATTAGATCTCGGAGAAGTAGCGCACTGGTTAGCCATGAGAATCTTTCAAAATTTTGTAAATTGGAAGATTTGGAAGAAGCAGAGTGAAAACTGTGAAATCCCAAAATTATTAGGACCATCCATCGGAAGGGTACACATGGCAAGAGATCAGCATTTCGTTGACTCACAGAGTGGAAAGGTCAAAGGAAAGAGTCGTGGAGATTCGTGAAACCTGAAATCGTGAAACGATCGTGGCCGTCGATCGAGAAGAAGATATGGACCGTTGATTTATTTCAAAGGTAGGAGTTGTGAAAACTCGCGAAACGTGAAATCGCGACTTAATCACAGTCATTAGCTGGAGAGCTACTGTAGACCATTGATCTGATCCAAATATTTCGCGAGTTCGGATATCGAGAATTCATAGAAGAGCAGAGCGGGGATAATACGAAGTCACGAAGTGAAAAATCACGAAAACTCATGGTTTGGCCCCCAGGTTCTAGCTAGAGGTCATATGGATGGAGAATAATGGAGGAGATAGAATGCGCTAGGGCCGTTGAGATTTCAGAACTCGTAATTCGGAAGATGGAGAGTCAGGTTTGACTCATATACAATTACCCGACATGCAAAATCCCGAAACACCTTTTGGGGTTAGGCGTGATCACGTGGAGAAAGCTTGCACTTAGTACTGGTTCACGGGGATGAAATTTTGTAAAGACTCGTGGATTTTTATTAGAGGTTTCAGCAGGAAATTGAGGAGTTTCTTTAGCTCAGAGATTTTCTTGAAGATCCTAAGACCGGGAGGTCACGTAGCCCTTTGGGGAGAAGGGGGGTCTGCACCATTGGACCCTGAGGAAGACCTATTCATGCATATGAGGTCTTTTTCATTGTAGTCATGCTGTATATTTTTCTTCCACAAGAGGCCCCTTAAATTTTGGGAGTTATTCAACCATTTCCACCATATCTTAGCACCAAGGATATTGCTTAGAACTTCTAGATATCGTAATCCTAAGCCTCCAACTAGTTTTGGGAGGCAGACCATGGACCATGAGATCAAAGCCCATTTTTTTTATTCTTTGTTACCTCTTCATAAAAAGGTTCGGTGCATGTTGTGTATTGTCTTTAGGATGTGCTTGGGGACAGCAAGGACTGAGAACTGGTATAGTGGCATAGCTTGCAAGACTGATTTAACCAGAACCAGTCATCCCACCAAGTTGAGAGATCTAAAGGACCAACTGTCAAGGTTTTTTTTCCATCCTTGATAGAATGTCTTCCAAGGAGGCCTATCTTAATGAGTTATCCACAATGGGGGATCCCAAATATTTAGAAGGCAGAGTGAATTTTTGGAAACAAATAATTATAGCTAGATGAGCTTGAATAACAGGCAGTGCATTGAAGAAAAACATTTGAGATTTACTTTGGTTGATGAAGGTTCCTGAGGCTTCCATGAAGTCAAATACGAATTTCTTGATGGCTTGATTTTTGTGGACCATCGAGATTCTTATAAGCAATGTATCATCTAAAAATTGTTGATTAGTAGTTGCATGCCCTTCTCCGTGGAGTTTTAATCCTTTCCATTTTCCTTCTGCTACAACTGCTTTGATTCAATGTCCCAACTCTTTTTCCATAAGGATAAATAGGAAGGGGGAAAAAGGGTCTCCTTTCTTGATTCCTCTGGAAGGAGAAAAAGTGAGGGAGGGAGAGCCATCGATAATAATAGAGAAAAATGACAACAAGGTTAAGGACATTATCCATTGAATCCAAGGATCTCAGAATCCAAACTTTGAGAGCGTGCATTGGATGTACTTCCAACTAAGCCTATCAAAGGCCTTGGACATGCCAAGCTTAATCATTATGCCTACTTTCTTTGTGGTTTTTAAAGAGTGGATCATTTTATGCACTAGGATGATTCTATCAAGGATCTGTCTCCCCTCCACATAACTAGATTGTTCGTGGGATATAAGGCCCGGGAGGAGAGTTTTGAGGTGGTTGGATATGATTTTAGTAATGACTTTATAAATAACATTGCAGAGGGATATTGGGTGGAAATTACTTGGGTATTCCACTTTGTCTTCTTTGGGTATAAGAGAGAGGAAAGTGGAGTTAAGAGTGGGAAGTACATTGATGAATTTTCTTGAGTCTTCCACCACTTCTAGAACAACCTATTTAATAGTTTTCCAACATGCATGAAAAAATTTAGTTGTAAAACAATCTGAGCTAGGGGATTTACCTTTGGGAATCCCAAAGACGGTCTATTCAAATTATTCTAAAGAGATGTCCCTCATTAGCGTAGTGTTTTGATCTTCTGTGACCAATTTTGGGATGTTTCAAGCGATCTTATCGATGACTTCTTGTCGATTTGGTGGGGGTTCTACCATAAAAGTGTTGAAGTATTGAATTAGTTTTTTCTCTATCTCTTCATGCTTTGATAAAAAAAATCCCCAACTGTCTTTGATTAAGGTGATCCTGTTGTGATGTCTACATTGGAGCATGGATTTATGGAAGAATTTGGAGTTTCTTTCTCCTACTTGGAGCCACTGCACTTTGGATTTTTTCTTCCATAGTTGTTCTTCCTGCTCGTTCCTTAGTGCAATATGGGCATTGCGATTTATTTCTTCGGCCACTATATCCTCAATTTTCCCCGTCAGAATCATTTGTTGTTGCAGTTGTTCCATAGTACTTTCCAGCGCTGCTTTGCTTGGACAATCTTCTCGAATTCCTCTTTGTTCCATTTTTTGATCAGTTTCTTTAGAGTTTTTAGTCTTTGTTGAAACATATACATTGGGGACTCACCCTCAATTGTCAATTCCTTCTAACACCAGGTAATATTTGTTTGCAATGAGGGATGATTGGGCCAAACAGCTTCAAATCAGAATGCATTTTTTTTTGGAGTTGCTTTGATGTCCAAGTTTAAGCAGATAGAATACTGATTGGATCCCTGGCAGGGGAGAATGGAGGCTTCTACCCCCATACCAAGAAGCATCAAGGACTCAGAGATGAGAAAKCAACCTAGGAATGAGGTAATTTGGTGTGCTCCACCATGGTAGTTATTCCATGTGAATGCCATTATATCAAACCATATTTATAAAAAAATTATATCATTTATCTTAGGTGATAATCCATTGAATTCTTGTTACCACATTTATAATTTGGAAACAACACCATTCCTTTAGTGTCATACGTGCATCATTGACAATAATTAACAAAAAATATTGTAATAGAATATTTAAAGAAAAAACAAACTTTCATATCAATTTTCTCTCCTACCCTTGAACATTTTTCATCATATGCTCAAACATTTTCCATCCTACCCTCGAACATTTTCTCTCCCTCCCTTCAACTATCCCAAGCCTCACATGGGTGAATCTTCCTAACCATTCAGAGTCGGATCAACACTTTGTTGAAGTTAGAGGAAGAAAGAGAGAAGGATAATAATTTTTTTTCTACCCATCAACATATAATTAAAAGGTGGTTTCATAAGTGATTTGTGGGAAGAAAGGACTTTCGGGTGGGAGATTGAGTTCTAAAATGGGACAAGTCACATGAAGAAAAGGAGAAAAAGAATAAATTCCAACAATTGTGCCTATGTCCTTTCCAAGTGGTTGAGAAGCTTGGACTATGCATGTACAAACTGGAAGATATAGAAGGGGAAGTAGACCTCCTTCCTATCAATGGATATATTTTGAAGTGCTACTTCAGTTAGCTACCCTTAAGGCAGTTATCCTATACATAAGGAGGTTTTATTTTATTCATACTTGTTTTCACAATTTTCATTTGATGTCTTACTTTGATTTCTCTTTGCTTTTAAGAAATTTACTTTTAAGTTTTGATTTGTTGTTTTCTTTCTTCATTTCAATACTATTATTGCAGTTTTCTTAGAACAATCTTTGTATTTTGGTTTTCTCCTTCAAACTAATGATTTCACATTGAGAAGTCTTGTGACTCCATTTTCTAGTCCCCCCTGATGGGTAGTTATTGGCTCTTATGAAAGACGAGCACACTCTCTAATATATGTAATCTCCCATTTTACTATTTATTCATGTCTTGAACAAGAAAGCTATGCATTAATGTGTCATGCACTACCTAAAGAAGTTAAAAAAACGGTGGAATTGGAGACTCCCCAACTAACTGAACCACAAAAAATCTAGAAAATTTGGTTAAGTGGTCATTCAACTGACTTGAATATACAACCCATTCACATTCAATGAGCACGCCATGTGAAAGGTTTTTAGTCATACATCCAAGATTAAATATTTTTAAGTCATGTTCTTATTATTTAGGCATGACCATTCATTTCCTAAAATTAGGCATCATTCCACTACGTTGTGAAGACTTAATGTTTCCCCTATCCACCATTGTTGTAACATATACATTAATTTGGTAAAGGATTGGGAAAGGAAATTCAGTTATTTGTGGGGGAATAAAAATATCTCCATTGAGGCTATGGATGCTCACTAGAAGTTAAGCAAGATCTATGATGTTGGGGTGGCTCCATTGAGGCTATGGGCACTTCCAAGCAGTGAAGAAACACCACAAGAAAGTGAAACAACCTGACTATTGAAAATATTCAATCCCATTTAATTAAAACCTCATGATTTTGACTGTTACCTAGAACGCCAAGTGAAGCTTTAAAGGAAATCAATTAATACTTCATATTTTCAGGAAAATGTACAAAATCATTGAAGATGTCTAATAAAGGAAGGAACTAAAAAATCCATTTTTTAGAGTTCTAAGGTATGGATTTTCTGAAAAAAATGGCTTCCTATTAAAAGATATAATTGAATAAGTAATGATTCACAGATTCATGAGTTCACCGAGAGTGTTGTCATTTATAATTGAATAAATAATGATTCACAGATTCATGAGTTCACTGAAAGTGTTGTCATTTTGTTGAGGCCTCAACAAGCCCCAAATAAACTAACTTGGAAACCCATTCAACTTGTAATGAGTTATTTTTCATTCAGGTCTAAAGCTCATCCTAAACTTGCTTTCTTGGGAAATACTTTCATTTTCAGTTTTTTGTCCCTTTGAAACAATATCTTCTTTGCTTGAAGTTTTAAAAGCTCTCTACTTAAAAATTTCCACCATGGGTTAATGACTTTGCAATAATTTTGACTTTGTTTTATAAATGATTGCTAAGATTTCCTCTTGCTACAATTTTCAAAAGTTTCATTTCTAAGCTCTTGTCGCGATATTACTGAGCTTCTACAGTGAAATGATTCTACTTTGCTCTAATAAAACTTTTAGAACTTGCTGCAAAACTAAATATTTATATTACCCTGCAAAATGTACAATTCAAAAAGTTTCAAAATTTTCCAGAATGCAATACTCGGTAAAGTTTTGAGATGAGCCACAAAAGATTTGACTTTTGAAACCTTGATGCGATTGTTGGACAATTACACAAATCCGACGCAATGAGTTTTTGAAACTCCATACTTTGAATTTTTCACTAAGAACTGATGAGCTTAAGATTTTGATTATTTTTCTAAGTTTTTTTCTAACATTTCCAATCTTTTTGGCTTCAAAACCCAAGTTTTACCCTTGCGGTGATATTTTCAACATTAAATGTTGCAGCACTACTCTGAAGTTTTTGCAACGTAAAGTTTTAGTTTGTGCCAAGATAACCTTATGAAATCCACCAAAAAAGATATAACTTGAAAAAGTCTCAAACTTCGTCGCAAGATTATGCTATAAGAAAGCATCAAAATTCACTCGGAGCATGCACTAGGGAAAACCCTTACTGTTGAGGATGTCACTTTGCTCGCATCAATAGGGATCTTACCAGCCACAAGTAGATGGTAATCTATTGTCATTTGTAGCCATAACACCCATAGGAAAACCTCCCCACAACATGGGCGAGGAAAATTTTATTGGGGATCATGCCTCTCCTTTTTCCTACAAATGGAATGAATAATGAAAAGACATAAAGAGAGACCTTTCCTACATGAGATCCATTCTCTTCTCAAGGATATGAGAACTTGTACTTGGTACACACATAAATCAAAATTTGATTGGAAATCTGGGAAGGAATCATGGGCTAAAGGGGTTGTACTTTGAACAAGGAAAATGTCAAGTTTAAATCACCCAACTACCCCCTTTCCTCTTCCCCATTATGGTATTACAGTCCCCGTCTTGCTTCCTTAAGAAATATTTTTGGTGGATATTGTATAATAATATAATATCCACCAAAAAGATTTCTTAAGGAAGCAAGAAGGGGACTTATAATATCCACCAAAAAGATTTCTTAAGGAAGCAAGAAGGGGATTGTGATACCATAATGGGGAAGAGGAAAGGGGGTATAGTTATATAAACATAAACATAATCACACTATGGAAAATATAACCACCAAACCATAATCCTAGCCCACCACTAGTACTCATAACCTTTAATTAGTTAAGTCTTGGCCTTGAGCTCGACACTAAAAATATTTACAATGCATTTTCCACTTTTACAACATGGTTTCATTATAACTCAATCCACATGGCTTGAATCCCATCGAATAAACAACATCATACATGAATACTTGATTTAATGAATTTATGAAGTAATTCATGGGTCAAAATTGGGGTATTACATTAAGGATGGCAAGAAGGATCAAATGGTTAAAGTAGAATTGGAAGTGAGAGACTCTTAGATTGACTCAAATGCATGGATGGTTAGGTGTATTTCAGAAAATATAATCCCAATGAAGGGATTTGACATTGCACACACTAAATTCTTAGGGATGAATATTCTCCAAAAACATTTGGGAGTTAATTGAAGATGGACAATGATAGATCCATTCTTGTTGAGGAGATAATGCCTCTTTTTCTTACTTATAATGCTTCTAAATATTCTTTGAATTTAAATTAAGTGTCTATGTTTCGTAATATACTTGGATAGTCTATGTATTTGTGGGCAATAGGAGAAGCATGCTCCCAATCTACTTTTACAGACAAGTGTTTATGTTCTTCTTTGTTTATTGTTAGATAAACTCGAATAATATCAAGTTCATTCAAAAGTAGTTTAAAAAGATAACCACACTTCAATCCCATTTTATATTAATTGTTTACCATTAATAGTAGTCAATATTGCATCAAAAATGTAGTTGTAAGTGGATTAAGCCACTTTAGGGTTGTGTTATCTAACTAGAGTGAATCCCATTTTGCATTAATTATCTACCATTAATAGTAGTCAATATTGCATAAAAAATGTAGTTGTAAGTGGATTAAGCCACTTTAGGGTTGTGTTATCTAACTAGAGTGAAGAGTTTGGACAAGAAGTTGTGGCAGTATGTCCACATTGAAAACACCTCAAGCCTGTTGTTTATAGATACACATTGTCAATCAATAACTATATATGTTGAATGTGTACAAGTCTCAAGATCATTTTGGATGCTAGATACCTTGTGGCCATAAGTGATCCCTTAGGAATTGCTTCCAAATCTTATCTTTACTTTTCTTGGTGCTTTCATATATTGGGAATAATTTTAAGACACATTTAAATGTTAAAGTGATAAGTGAGTTTGTAAGTTGATTGTTGGTTGTTTGAAGTACCTATAACTATTTTATGGAATCAATCTATTACAAAAAAATATTTTTTTTTGGACATATCTATATGTATAGTGATGGAGGAGATTTAGGTGGTTAGATGTAGAGTCATATTTTTCTTTGATTAGTTTGATTTATTGGATCATATTATTTGAGGAAATTTGTGATTATAAAATGACATGATTTATTGACATTTATTGTGATGATCAAACTCAAACTCTTTTGACTATTTTGATTTGGATTTAATTAACATACTTGTATTTTTGAATGAGTTTTATTTTAATGTTTATATGATAAACATGGATGGATAAATTGAATAGTGAGA
>JASDQU010737045.1:0-10392 GCA_032191745.1 Picea mariana | reverse complement strand
TGTTCTTTATCCAAGTTTCCCTCCTCCTATGTCGCCATAGTTCTTCTTCAGCTAGTAGTAATTTGTTGTGCTCTTCCTCTAGTGTCTTTAAGGTTTTTTCCGTCTTGGGAGGTCGGGTCCCTGGAGAGTACTCCATAATCAATGCCTAAATCTCTTCTTCCAGCTGTACTAATCTAAATTTTTTCTTAATCCTATGTTGTTTAGCCCAAATTTTGATCCTTTGTTTCAAGAGTTTCAATTTCCACGCTAATCTTCTTTGTATGTTTGTTTCTTAAATAAAATTATGATCTGTTCAGACCTCAGTGACTAACCACGAAAAATCTAGGTCTTGTAGCCATGTCAAATTGAACTTGAACGGTTATGCTGATCGATGAATAGAAGTTCCAAGCTGCATGAAGATGGGGGCATGGTCTGAGAGGAAGAGGTACGCTACCCATGACCTGTACTTTCCCGAGTGTTGAAGTAGGTACTTAGAGATTAATACTCTCTCCAACCTCTTTGATATGCTCTCCAAACCCGATCTACTATTCCTCCAAGTTGGAGCTGTGACCATCGGTAAGATATCCACTAGTTTGTTTCTAAGGAAGATCACTCTTAAATGTGCAACCTCCTGATCTTGTAAAGTTTTTCCCCCCCACACCTCATCAACATTTAGAGTGAAGTTAAAGTCACCCGCAACAATAAGGTTCATTCCAGCTAGTAAACCAAGAGAAAAAACATTGTCCCAGAATGTGATTATGTCCGTGCAGGGGCCATATACATTAAGAAGAGTGAGCTTCCTTTTTTTTCACAACAGGTACCTGTCAGCAATATACCACCACAACTTAGGAAATCTTCCAGATTATATATTGAGGGATCCTAGGCCGCCAATAAGCCTCCCAACTTTCCAATTGAGTTTACAACACAGAAAAACCACGAGGGTCTTAAGGTACTTAGGAAAACATGAGCTCTCTTCTTGTCGACCCGAGTCTCTTGTAGATAAATAATTTCGGTTAAAGATATGTCTAAAAGTCGCCTCAGGGAAGCCTTTTTTAGGGCACCTCCTACCCCTCTTATGTTAATGGAAAGTAGGATCATGATCTTGACCTCGCCAAGGCACTTTGAGTTTTGATGGGATAGCTCTCCAGCCCCAATCCCCGCGACCAGGAAAAGTCTTTCCCAGATGCCTCACCGGAGTTAGCACAGGGGGTTGAAGAGGTCGCCAAGTTCTCTCTATGGATGAGATACCTTCCCTGAAGCGTGGGTAAAGGCACAGGGAGAAACGTCTCTTTATAGGTTGGTACCAAAGTGTTCATAATGGTACCCCAGGTGGTTTCTCTAGGAGCAGTGTCCCTTGTGTCTGATAGAACATCCCCAACCATCACAAAGTCAATGGAGGGAAACCCTACTGAACAATAAGTTGCAAGTCCCTTGGAAGAGGTTAGACTTGGAGGTTCAGTAGAGGCCCCACTAGGTGCCAAAGAGGGGTTCCTACAGTTTCGGGGGGTTGTCAGTGACGACAATGACCGTGCCAATGAATGTTCTCCTGCCCGTTCCAAAGGAGAGTTTACAGGAGCAGTTGGTAGTACCAGCAAAGTTTTGGTAGTTGTTCCCCGAGAAAGCCCCAATCCAAGAGAGACAAAAGTGTCTAGTGTATCTCGTTCCCAGGAAGATAGAGTGAAGTAGAGAGAAGGACAAAGAAGATTTAGCTTACCTATTAAGGTGTCCTATGTAGAAGTCGACCAGTCCCCTCCTTCCACGTTGTATCTAGCAACAACATTGAGTGATTCTACGTTGGGAGAGTCTTCGTGGGAGGTTTTCCTAAGGTAGGAAGCTTCAAAATCTTCCTCTTAAGTGGAACATACTTATTAAATGGTAAGACAACTTGTTTTATGAATTATGTACAATTTAGTAAAGTATTAGTTTTTTTGGTAGAAGATTGAAATCAATTATGAAACTATGAAAGTGTTGGACAACTGAGAGGGGGGGTGAATCAGTTGTTACCTTGCTTAAACAATTATGCTTATTTTAAACTCTTTACAGAGCACTCAATGACAATCACAATAATGCAAAGAGGTAAGCAATAGAACATTCGACATCAATCACACATATGAAATATACAGAGACAGATATTTACTGAGGAAACCCATAAAGGGTAAAAACCTCTTCTTATTTATATGATAAGTAATATTTACATTCTGTACATTATCGTACTTATGAGAACCAACTCATAATGAGGC
Organism: Picea mariana; assembly: GCA_032191745.1. Taxonomy (NCBI): domain Eukaryota; kingdom Viridiplantae; phylum Streptophyta; class Pinopsida; order Pinales; family Pinaceae; genus Picea; species Picea mariana. The sequence continues at coordinate 8,173 of JASDQU010737045.1, read as the reverse complement.
TACAAACTCTGTTTTGCAAGCTGCTACTTGCTAAGAGCACCAACTCTCTGGATTCTCTAGCACCTACTAGAAGGAAGCACCAACTCCCTGGTTTCTCTAGCACCCACTAGAAGGAAGCACCAACTCCCTAGTTTCTTTAGTAACCACTAGAAGGAAGCAACAACTCCCTAAGAGTTCCAGCACCAACTTCCAGTCACACAGGCACCAACCTGTATAACAGAGAACAACAGTTCTCCCTTGCACCACCCTGCCACCCTGGTTTCTCTGGCTGCAACCAAATAGAAGTTACAACTCACTATGTTCAACCACCCACTTGAACCTCTAAGGACAACAATCCTCCCTAACACCTCCCAACCACCCTGAAATATAAATCTTTTCTACTTAAACTTATTACAGTGATATAATGTTCATCAATGGCTTAGCAGTCTCATCACTATTCTGCTACACTATCTTCCTGCACACATGCCTTGCACTTTCTGTTCTTCTGCCTTTTATGCTCTGTGTGCCATGTCCATTCAATGCACCATTTCGCTTTTGTGTATTTCAGCTACTACACTCTGCCTCCTTCTACATGCATGAATCACTCTCAACAACAACTGATCTCTTCTCTGTTCTGCGTTTTTATCCTCTCTGTGCGTCTTCTACATCCTCTGTTCACAATGCTTCTGCATGCTCTCCCCATGTCGAGTGCTATGCCTAATCATAATTGTAACTATTTAGCTTCTCTGGCGGTTAAACCCATGCATCCATCATCACTGGGTGTTATGCCAAGATTCCTTAGCCTCTCCAACAGTCGAGACTCCTTGTCTTTTCTGGCACAGTCGAGCTCATTCCCTCTGTTGCAGTTCCAGGCTCCAACAGCCTTACATCTGTCAATAGTCTCTATGAATAGTCTTCATTCCACTGGAAGATGCCTTGAGACTCTTCATCTTCTCTGGCGATCACCCTGAAGTCTCTCCCAATCCTCTGGCAGAAACCATCAGTCATATCTAGCAGTTACACTTTGAACCTCCAAGAAAATGCATCAACACCTAAATCATAACTGATCGATTAACTGTGAAGAGCAACAGTATCCCTTCGATCATATTTCCAAGTATCCAACACCGTTGGATTACGAGCACAGGGTTTCGCGTTGATTTCGCCATTTCGCATTTTGACATTTCGGCATTTCGACATTCCTGTGGTGAAGTTTCTTGACGCTCCGGTAAGCGATCCCTGAAACTACGAAATGGAGCTTGGTTGCACTAGCTCCTTCCTCCATCCTCTGCAGATGTGACCACTGGCTATGACCACAGCCTTATTCTAAACTGCATTTCGCAATTTCGCATTTCGCGAATTTGTTGCGAGTCACTCTGACTCTTCCAACTCTCGATCACGAAATGGAGCCTTGCAACTTGCAAGCTCCTTCCTTCACATGCCCACAGTTGTGACCAAGCGCTTATCCATAAAGTGCTTTCGCGATTTCGCATTTCGGTATTTCGACACTTCGGCATTCCTGTGAAGAAGTGTTTCGACACCTCCAATCTCCCGGTATCCGAAACCCTGAAATGGAGTCAGATCAAAGGTCCATGATCTCCCTTTGATCAACGACTCTGATTAAGTCGTGGTTTCGAATTTCGCAATTTCGGCGTTCTTGTCGTGAGTGTTCTTGACACCTCCAACTCCCGGTATCTGAAACTCCAAAATGGAGTCAGATCAACGTATTTCGGCATTTCACATTTCGCAACGTTGGGACTCTTGTGATGAAGAGTCTCGACCCTTGACTCCTCCAACTCCCGGTATCCGAAACTACGAAATGGAGTCAGATCAACTTTTTGGCGTTTCGCATTTCACAACTTTGGGATTCCTGTGATGAAGAGTCTTGATTCTTGACTCCTCCAACTCCCGGTATCCAAAACTCTGAAATGGAGTCAGATCAACTTTTCGACGTTTCGCATTTCGCAACTTCGGGACTCTTGTGATGAAGAGTCTCGACTCTTGACTCCTCCAACTCCTGGTATCTGAAACTCCAAAATGGAGTCAGATCAACTTTTCGGCGTTTCACATTTCGCAACTTCGGGACTCCTGTGATGAAGAGTCTCGACTCTTGACTCCTCCAACTCCCGGTATCCGAAACTCCGAAATGAAGTCTTTGACATGCTCTGATCTTTCGCCTTTCGAGATTTTGGGGTTCGCTACTTCAAATGTTAAAGTACCTTTGATCTTTGATTTCTCGATCTGAAAAACTCCGAAATGGAGTCTTTGTGGTGCTCTAATCTTTCGCCACGTCCGTCCCCAATCAATGCTCGATCCAATGGCTCAGGTCATTTCGCCATTTCGCATTTCGCGATTTGGTCATTCTTGTCACGAGTGTCCTTGACACCTCCAACTCCTGGTGTCCGAAACTCTGAAATGGAGATTAATTCGTGGTTTTGCATTTCGCGATTTCATAGGATATAACACTTCCTTCCTTTGACTTCTTAGTCAGCGAAACGCTGATCTGTGACCACGTGTCTTGTTCGAAGATGAACGATCCTCCTGCTTTTAGGATTTTGTGAGCCCGCTTTACCTTACACTTTAAAGATCGTGCAGGTTCTCCTGGATCTAACGACTGTCGATCCTCGCGCTCAGATCTAACGCCTAATATCTGTCCTCCATATGCGCGCTTCTTCTGTATGGACTTACGATGTCCTTCGAGCCTATTTTCCATCAATTTCGAAGCACTTCTGCACTATCTCTTCTGATCTTATCGAGCTTGCTCTGCTGCGTCTTCCCAAAATACTTCTGGTGCCCGCCTGGCACATTATTCTTGTACTTAAGCCTCTGCACTATCTCTTCATTGTTACGCTTCTGATCTTTTCATGCCATCATCGCTGTTGATCTTCCTTGCCTGCCTGTTTTCCATTGTTGTCTCTTAACTGTAAACCTGCCAACGTCGCTACTATTCTTTCCTGTAACCATACCTTCGTCGTTGTTGTTCTTGCCATCAATAACTGTAAGCATGCTATCGTTGATGTTGTTCTTGCCTGTAGACATGCCACCATTGCTGCTGTTCTTGCCATCAATGACAAACACACTCTTCTTGTAAACATGCCAACATAAAGTTTGTCTTATAATATGACTTTACTTAATAAATCACATTGTAAACAATTTAAAATGATTTTCTACTTAATTGAATGAACATTTATATTGAAAAGATACAAAATCAAAATTTCATATATATGTACATATTTGTTTTCCACAAATAACCTTATATAAATAATAAAAAAATTTAGATAACCCATGTTAACATGGAGATGCCCTACATATGCGATTTCATCCATATCACTTCTGTTGAAATATATAGTTAAAAAAAATATTTGTCTTCTTAATATTCTATCTCAAAAATTCTTTTAAATATAATATTAAATGAATGCTATCTCAAAAATTCTTTTAAATATAATATTAAATGAATGAAACAATAATTTAAAAGGTAATAAAACTTACAACATGGCATATATAACGACCAATCATTGAAGAGGAAGATGATTTATAATAGTTGCACATAATCCATTTAAATCAATCAACCAATCAATGCATACAACACATGCCCCCTAAATTTGGCCACAACCACAACACTAGCAAAGCTAGCAAATAAACCTCCTAAGTGATTTGAATAAGACATATAACACATTCCTTGAAATCCACTATAACCATAAGCAACATAGTTAATAACTGCATACCTAAAACTTGTCACAATCAAACATACAAAACAAAAACTCAATACCCATGAGCATAATATAAAAATTAATCATGTAAGAATGATAAATATAAACAACAAATACATAAGCATATCATAAACATAATCATACCATGGAAAATATAACCACCACATCATAATCCTAGTCCATCTGGAATTCGTAAACATTTATTAGTTAAATGTTAGCGTTAAGCTTCACACTAGAAATATTTATAATGCATTTTTCACTTTTACAACATAGAGTCATTATAACTCAACCCACATGGCTTGACTCACATAACATAAACCATATCATTCAATAATACTTGATTTAATGAAATTATGAAATAATTTATAGATAAAATATATATATATTACATTAAGAATGGCAAGAAATCATATCATTCAATAATACTTGATTTAATGAAATTATGAAATAATTTATAGATAAAAAATAGAATATTACATTAAGGATGACAAGAAGGATTAGATGGTTAGAATAGGATTGGAAGTGAGAGTCCCTTAGATTGACTCAAATGCATGAATAGTTAGATGCATTGTATAAATCATAAGCATAAACAAACCCAATGGAAGAATTAAAAAATGCACACTAAATTCTTAAGGAAGAATATTCCCCACAAACATTTGAGAGTGAATTGAATATGGTCAATGATAGATCCATTCTTATTGAGGAGATAGCGCCTCTTTTTCTTACTAAGAAGCTTCTAAATTTTCTTTAACTTCAAGCATCTATGTTTTATATTATGCTTTGTTAGTCTATGGATTTGTGGGCAAGAGGATCGGCATGCTATCCATTCAAGTTCATGCTCCTCAATCTACTTTTGCGACAAGTGTTTATGATATTCTTTGTTTGTTGTTAGATAAAGTCAAATAATATCAAGTTCATTCAAAATAATATCAAGTTCATTCAAAATTAGTTTAATAAGACAGTAGTTCATGCTCCCCAATCTACTTTTGTAGGCAAGTGTTTATGCACTTCTTTGTTTGTGGTTAGATAAACTCAAATAATGTCAAGTTCATTAAAAATTAGTTTAATAATACAGTGACACTTCAATTCCCTTTGACATTAATTATTTACCATTAATAGTAGTCAATATTGCATAAAAATATGTTTGTAGGTGGATTAAACCGCTTTAGGGTTGTGTTGTCTATCTAGAGTGAAGAGTTTGGACAAGAAGTCGAGGCATTATGTCCACATTGAGGACACCTCAAGCCTATTTCTTATAGGACACCTCAAGCCTATTGCTTATAGATACACATTGACGATTGATGGCTATATATGTTGAACGTGTACAATATTATTTTGGAAACTAAATACCTTGTAGCCACTTGTGATCCCTTACAAAATACTTTAAGTTTTTTTTTTTTTTTTTTTCTTGATGCTTTTCTATTTTGGGATTAATTTTAAGTCTCAAATTTAAATGTTGAAGTGATGAGTGAGTTTGTAAGTCGATTGTTGAAGCACCTACAACTACTTGGGGAATTAAATTGTTTTAAAAAAATCAGTTTGGTTTGTACATATCTATATGTATAGTGATGAAGAAGATTTAGGTGGTTAGATCATATTTTTATTTAGCAATTACAATAATTGGTCAAATGAAAAGAGGAGAAGAAATGATACATTGTCACTGTGTCGAGAGACTCTTTCTGCAATCCAATATGAGGGAGATGTATAATTCCTTCAATGCTCAACATGACACCAACACATATAAGTTATGAAACATTAACATATTTTCTTTTGTTTAGAAGTAATTTGAGAAAGATTATAAACATTCACAAATTGATCCTTAAGTTTTTCACTTTAAAAGAGATTTGTACTTCATGAGATTTGATCCTTCTTAGTGCATGATAAATCTAGAATTAAGATGGATCTACACCGATCTATACATTAATACCAAAACTTTAAATACATGATTAAACTAATTCTAGAATTTACCAAATTCTTGACATGGATAGTTGAATACTAACACTTCAAAATTTCCACTTCTAAAATTTACCTAAATCTTAATATGGATAGATGAATAACTATCTATTTCCACATTTGTTTATCATTATTTCTTACCATTATTAAATTTATGATAAATAAAAAATATGTTGCTTATCATAATGCACACACTTTGAAACTTGATTACAACAAAGAATTCAAAGATTAAGTGCATCCTTCTAATTTAATTAAGTACATAAAATATTAAATTATACCTATCTTTTTTCATTTTTTCAAAAATGAAAATTTACTCAAATTATATTAGTAAATATATATTTTTTTACATCGCAGTGCACTTCAATGTCAAGTATGAAGTTCCAAAATAAAACATATTTCCTTTCAAAAACTAGAAGCAAAAAAGACATAAGCATCATATACTTTCTAGTTCTATTATCATCATTCTAAAAACTGGACTGTTAAAGCAAAAGTCTATAGGATCCCATCTCAAAAAAGCAAAGAGACTCTATCCCACATATACCAGAGTCAACACTCCTCGAAAGATGTGACTAGTGAATATTATAGATCTCCTTTGGGCCTTCAACCCCTCTATACCAGCAAACAAAAGATATATGTCCTTCTGGTTCCCCTAGAGCCTGCTTGGATAGTGTATCAGCTTCATCGTTGAAGTGCCTGTAAACATGGTGAAAGTTGATATTCTGAAAACTTTTAATAAGGACTTGGATTATGTTTTTCCATCCTTCTAGAGTGCTTACCTGGAGCCTTCCCTTACTCGAGAGCCAATCAATGATCACCCTAGAATCTCTCATAACCCAGAGATTGTGATAAGGCACTAAATTAGCAATCACAAGGGATGCCCATGCAACAATTAATTCTGCCCTAGTGTTTGAACCACTACCACAGTTATACTTCCATCTAATAACAGTAGAATCTTGAGCTTTAATAATGCCACCCGCCCCACCAAGTACTCGATTGACCTGAGATGCTCCATCAAACCATACAATTGCAGCACCCAACTGATAAGAAAATAAAACAGATTTTGAAGATTTATCTTTCATAGAACCTGAAATAAGGTTTTACAAAGCCATGGCTTTAGAAAACACTGCTTAGATCAATGGCTTGTGGTTTTCGAACATAAAATTATACCTACATATTACAAGGAATTAAAAAATTAAGTACATCCTTCTAATTTAATTAAGTACATAAAATATTAAATTATACCTACCTACTTTAAGTTACATGTACCCTTGATAACAAACGATGGTTTTCTCTTTCGTATCCATATTTAACAAAGCCTCCAAATTATATACAAATAATTAATAATAGAACTTTTGAAAGATTATGAAGCCATAAAGTTTAATATCGTGAGGATATTTATATCATTTCAATTAATTAAATTATGACACTGAAAGTAATCTATAATTTTAAAGTCATCCTTGCACGTCAATGATCTTGAAGATGTTAAATAGGAAGTCATCCTTGCACGTTAATGATGTTGAAGATGTTAAATAGAATGTTAATTGTGGAAATCTATATTTTCAGATCTTAAAGATATTAAATAAAACATTCAAATTTTAAAGATATTAAATAAAATGTTAAATTCCTAATTTTGTAAACTATATGTATATAAATTTATAACTACATGTATATAAATTTATGTTTAAAAATATTAAAAATTTCATACAATATTTATGTTTTCCACTTAATTTTGTTTATAAGTATTTATATTATAAGAATGGATTTCTCTACATTTGTTTAACCATCTATTTAAATAATATCATTTATTCTTAGTATCTATATTTTCAGATCTTAAAGATATTAAATAAAATATTCAAATTTTAAAGATATTAAATAAAATGTTAAATTCCTAATTTTGTAAACTATATGTATATAAATTTATAACTACATGTATATAAATTTATGTTTAAAAATATTAAAAATTTCATACAATATTTATGTTTTCCACTTAATTTTGTTTATAAGTATTTATATTATAAGAATGGATTTCTCTACATTTGTTTAACCATTTATTTAAATAATATCATTTATTCTTAGTTGCTCTATATTTATGATTGTTGTCATTGTGTTATTGCGTGATTTTGCTCTATTTTTATGACTGTTGTCATTGTGTTATTGCGTGATTTTGGTTCTATGTAATTTTGTTACATAATTTTGATAATTGTTAACGTTATTTGTTCTTAGTTAATGGTCGAAGTGTCCTCAGACACACAATTTCATTAATAGGAAAATAAATTACATAAAAAACATTGCAAGAGTTTACATCCTAACAACACAATACTCTTGCAATGAGCTATCTATAAGCTCAAAGTCCTAACATACTCAAGATATGGATCACTTATTAAATAAACAAGTGTCCATTTACAATAAATGCTATCTTAACAATCTTAAAACAAATCTCCTAATTTAGAGCCTAAGATACGACACCTCTCTAGAGTCATATCTTTTACAACAATAATGTATCTCTAAAAGTCTACATTTATTTATCAAATATT
>JASDQU010737043.1:76892-108856 GCA_032191745.1 Picea mariana | reverse complement strand
CCCTCCAGACAGGCCATTTGACAATGGCCCCGCACATTCCAACCATCCCTGCCAGTAATGCGGTAGTTAATCAAGCCCGGATTGGTACACCTATAACACCAAGACCTACACTCCCTTTTGGATTTAGGGCACTGAATGCATCCGCTACCACCACTGCCCAAACCACTACTCAAATTGTACCAGGAAGTTCCACACCTATCCAACAACCCGGAGGGACTGTCCTTGGTGGTCCCAACCCGATCGTCAATGCTGGTCAATCTTTTACGTCTGGCTCTCAAATCCCAGGAACTCTACCTCAAGCTGGGGGGCATCCTCCCACCGGAGGACAAATTCCATTCAGAGGGCACCCTCATGTTGGGGGGCAACCTCAAGTTGGAGTCCACCATCAACCACAAGGACAAAATGTGTCTGTCGCACCCAATCCATGGAGTGTCCCTTTTCAAGGAAATATGCATGCCTCCATGGGACAAACTGTGCCTATCGCATCTAATCCATGGAACGTTCCTTTTTCAGGAAACCCGCACTTCCTGGCAGGAAAAAACTCTCAGACTCCGCAACAACCTCCTTATGGACAAATTCTCAACCCAACCCATAACCCTCAAAACCCATCTGGTTATCCTCCGCTCACACATGCTTCTCAAAACACCTCAAATCCTGTGTACCTTGGTCAAAAACAACCTCATACGAGAGGGCCCACTAGTTATAATTATCCACATAACCCGGTAATGGGCCCCACTGGTGTGCCTCTGCCACACCAACATTACCCACAAGTTAACTGACAACTACCTTTTCTGGCTACCCTAGATCTTCCAGACTTGTCTTGGTTAACAAATGATCCCATCTATCATTCTTCGGTTTGGCCAGCTATTCCAGCAAAACTTCCTTTTGATATCCTAAAATTCGACAGAATATCCAGAGAAGACTTGAACAACCACGTGATGACTTTCCATTTGTGGTGCTCATCCAACTCCCTCATGGATGATTCTATTCATTTGCATCTTTTCCAACGGACACTTACGGGTTCCGCTGCAAAATGGTATATTGATTTACCACGCGCATCTTTTCACGATTTCAACTCCCTCGCCATGTCCTTCCTCACACACTTCCAACTTCCCATCCGATATGAGACGGGCACTGAACTATTAACCTCTCTTCATCAAACAACTTCCATACACATCTCCGATCATATCCATGAATGGAGAAGACGACGAAGGCTAATCAAAGAAGTCATCCCCGACCAATTATTAGCGGAATGGTTCACGAAATTATTATTACCCCAGATCGCTTGTGATGTTTCCATGGGTGGTGTGGTCACCGAGGAAGAAGCCGTCGCCCGAGCTCAGTACTTAGACTTAGTCTATTCACAATTTGGTACTCTGTATGAGTTGATACCGAACGCCACCCGTGCCACTCATGATCCATCCAACCCATCTACTGCTTCGCATGCGGATGGAGTTATTGGCTCCGTCAAAACTCAATCTACCACCCAATCCATTGGAACGATTCAACGGCCTGCTTCGATGGCTGCTCCCAGTTCAACTGCACCCTCTTCTACCCCCCCTCAAACTCAATTCTATGATGTGAATGTGGTCCAATCAACCCCTTCACAACAACCTGGGGGCAAGAAGAAAGCGAGAAACAAAACAAAGAAGAACAATAACAATGAACAACCCAAAACCCAACCGCAAACCCCTGCTGCCGGAAAACAGCCACTGCGAAAACTAAAATTCCCATGTCTCATTTGTGGTGACGATCACTACACTCGAGATTACCCACATCGCGATGAAGTGGCCAAACTTTTCAAGGGAAATTCGCAACCCGTCGTGCTTACTCAGCCTTTTCTGCAACAACAATCTTTGGTTGCACAAACCCCCATGCCGGGGGGCAGTTCTAACCAACCCCATGATGAAACATCGACTAGCACCCACATTTATATGTTTAACGGGGTTAATATAACCACTCGTTCTGTGAAATACGACACACCAGTTAAACCTGATAAGATGAAGACTGCTAACGGTTCTTCGCCAGATCCTTTACCATCCTCTGTTAATCCTCCATCTGTTATCCCTCCATCTGGGCCACTTCAGATTGAGAAACCCTCTTTTGACTCCATCTTACGCCCTCCTAAGAGCACCATCCAGAAGTCCACTTTCAATCCTAATTCACGGGCTACCCAAAATTACAATATTGTAGAAGATTTGGCCCAAGCCTCGTGTGCCATGTCCGCATTGGAAGTTCTACAACACTGTCCCAACCAACATAGGACGCTCTTAGCTTCCATTGGCACTTTAGATCCCGATTCATTGAACTACATCACATTTAATCTGGACGATCATCAACTGCGACTCTCCCACCAGCTAGCTTTTCAAATCGATGTTGTTGTCCACAATCAACAAATTCATCGAACTATCCTGGATGAGGGAGCCTCTACTTGTGTCATGTCTCTAGCCTGTTGGCAAGGTTTGAAATCACCTACCCTTAACAAATCCCCTATGATTTTACGCGCCTTCGATGGACGAGGTTTCCATCCTCATGGATTACTACAATCCCTAGCCGTTCAATTGGGCGGTAAAATTGTTATCGTTGAAGTCGAGGTGGTCGATGCTCCCCTCGATTACAACCTATTACTCAGAAGAAGTTGGTTCTACACTATGACTGTCGTCGCCTTGTCGGTGTTTCGATGTGTACAATTCCCCCATCAAGGCAAAATTGTCACCGTCGATCAACTTGACTTCTGTACACCCGACGCTCGCATCCCTGCCACCAACAACATTCCTTTTTTGGGAGACCAACTAGTTACGTATGAAAGCATTGGTGTTGGCTTATTGAAAGATTCTAGCCTTATGGGTACCTTCCCTACACCACTTCCACCTACTACACACCACATTGTTACTGTCAATATGATCTCGACTATGCCTTATCAATCCTTGGAATCATATGATCCTTGGATTGTACCTAGTCCTTTGGAATTCAATGTGCTCACTGACACCATGCCACTCATCCCAGCCGAGGCCGCATACGTAGCTATCCAATCTACCTCTCCCTCTCCCAAAAATTCACATTCATTGGCACCCGATACTTATTCGGTGCCCTCGTGGTTGGATTCCCTATCATCTGTCGTTGATTACATTTCCCACATTTTTCCTTCAGATGAATCTATTATGGAAATTCTTAGCATTGACGATTTACCTTGGGATGATAACCACCATCGATCCTCTTTTCTTCCGCCTTTGGAAGAAGTTCAAGACATACAATCTGTCTTCCCCCCCGATGTTACCAATGCTCCACAATCCCCTATCCTCACACAAGATACTTTATCTGAGGGGAACATGGGTAACATCTCTACTACCATCACAATTGACATTTCAGTCAAAGAAGGTGTCGTGGAAAACATTAATCTTGGTGCTAATTGCACGCCCGACGAAGTGGTTTCTTACACCGCTTTGTTCAAGGAATTCCACGATGTCTTCGCATGGAGCTACGATGAAATGCCAGGGATTGACCCTTCAATTGTCATACATGAAATCAAAACTTACCCTGACGTAAAACCAGTTTGATAGAAACTCCGCCTGGTTCACCCCAAGAAAATGGCAGCTATAAAGGCGAAAGTTGAAAAACTTCTAAAATCTGGCTTCATCTACCCCGTCCCTCTGATGGAATGGGTCTCCAACCTCATTCTGGTTGCCAAGAAACAAGGGACCATCCTTGTTTGCGTAGATTATTGAGATCTCAACAAAGATTATCCCAAGGACAACTACCCTACACCTTTTATCGATAAAATCATCGATAATTGCGCGAGAATCGTAATCTTCTCTTTCATGGATGGATTTTCTAGATATAACCATATTGAAATCTTACCTATTGATCAACATAAGATAGTCGTCATCTGCCCTTGGGGAAATTTCACCTACCGAAAGCTACCTTTTGGCCTTAAAAATGATGGTGCTACTTTCCAGCGAGCCATGTCATACGTTTTCCACAACATCAAACATATCGCGGAACCTTACCTCGATGATTTACCCACCCATTCATCCAACCGACCCRATCACATTGGTCACTTGCRGGCAATTTTTCTTCGATGTCGCTTCTATCACATTCGTCTGAACCCACATAAATGCATTTTCGCTGTCGAATCCGGCTGACTCCTCGGTTTCATCGTCTCCAAAGACAGGATCAGGGTGGATCCCTTAAAGATCAAGGCCATTCTAACCTTACCCCCACCTACCAACTTAACCCAACTCCAAAGTTTGCAAGGCAAAGCAAAATTTCTCCACCGTTTCATCTGCAATTATGCTGAGATCACTAAAGGATTCATGCAGCTTCTGCAAAAGAACGTCCCTTTCATCTAGGATGACACTGCCCAACAGTCATTCAATGCTCTCAAGCCCGCTTTGACCCATGCTCCTTTGTTACATCCTCCCGAATATACAAAGGATTATATCCTTTACTTGGCCTCTTCTACTTCCACCATTGGGATGGTGCTAGTTCAAGAGGACTCTAACAATGAAGAACACGTGATTTATTATCTAAGCAAGAGTCTATCCGGAACCGAATTCAGATATTCACATGTTGAGAAACTGGCTATGGCAGGCGTCATTGTTGTCCAAAGATTCCACCACTACATCTTATTATGCACCACCACGGTAATCGTAGACTCTAACCCCATGTACCACGTCTTGACGCGTCAAGTACTTGGGGGAAAATATTTGAAATGGATCGTTATTATTCAAGAATTCGATCTCGAGTTTACAAAGGCTAAAGCCAAAAAATCCCTGGTGTTTGCCGAGCTCATCTGTGCTCTCCCTTGTGCCGATGAAAACATTGAACCTAGATATTCTCCCCCTAATGAATATCTCTTCCTCGTCAACACTTCTGACCCTTGGTATGGAGACATTCTCCTCTACCTTCAAACTCAACGTTTTCAGCCCAACATCTCTCGCGAAGAGCGTCGACGCATCCGTCACCACTCTCACCATTATCTCATCCTCGGCGACACTTTGTATCGCCGTGGTATTGACACCATTCTTCGGTGATGTCTGATTCATGAAGAGGCTGAACGCATTTTGAACGATTGTCACCTTGGCGCTTGTGGCGGTCACCTTTTCGGGATGGCCACAGCCCAAAAAATCCTATGTGCCAGCTACTTTTGGCCCTCGATTTTCAAAGATTGCATCGAGGCTGTCAAAAAATGCCCACCCTGCCAAATCTTCAACAAGAAGGCACGCACCCACCCTACTATGCTACAGCCCATTATTTCCATCGGCCCCTTTTCCAAATGGGGTATCGATTTCATGCAGTGTAAGCCTACCTCAGCCGGGGGGCATGGTTACATCATCGTCGCCGTAGACTACTTCACCAAATGGGCTGAGGCTATGCCTACCTTCCTGAATGATGGCCGTACTGCAGCTCTATTCCTCTTCAACCACATCATTACTCATTTTGGTGTACCACATGCCATTGTCACCGACCATGGTGCACACTTCAAAAACTAGATGATGAGCGAGTTACATGTCAAATTGGGTTTTCTCCATGAAAACTCATCCCCTTACTACCCTCAAGTGAATGGGCAAGTTGAGGCTATCAACAAAGTCCTAAAAACCATGATCCAATGCATGGTAGGGGAAAACAAGACACTGTGGCATTTACAACTATTTTCCGCTCTCTGGGCCTATCGCACGTCTGTGAAAACCTCAACTGGATTCACTCCTTTCCAGTTGGTCTATGGCATTGAAGCCATCCTACCAATCGAGTGCGAGATTCCATCACTAAAATTGAAAGTAGAACTCCTGCCCCATACTTCTGCGGAAGAGGAACGATTCTTGTATCTATCTAAGTTGGACGTAACACACTGTGATGCTACTCTCGTTAATGAGGCACATCAAAAATGAATTAAGAGTCAATATGAAAAATCCATCCAACCTCGAGCCTTTGCAGAAGGAGACTTAGTCCTCGTTTATGACCAAGCACACGATAAATTGGGAACAGGAAAGTTAGAACCTATGTGGCACGGTCCTTACATCGTGAAGCGTGTTTTACACAGAGGTGCTTATGAACTAGTAGACCATGATGGAATTTCCCTGGGAGAGCCTCGAAATGGGCTTTACCTTAAAAAGTACTATGCTTAGATCACCTAGCATCTGTACTTTGTACATTATTGTATTTTACTTTGGTGTGTCTTTTCTTTCGCGTGCTCGAGTCTTTACCGTTGCCACTCATGACTGTGCCCATGTTTTCATGCACAGATGACGTCTACCTTTCCTATATTTTTTGGGTTCGCGGATGGTGCTAGCTGACATACCCGAAACATTGCTTCGGCAGCATGGGTTATTTATCAGTTCGACGAGGTGGTGAGCTCAGGAGGCATCTGTTTAGGACCAGCAACCAATAATATGGCAGAATACCACGTTGTCATTAGACTGTTAACCCAAGCCTCCTCCCTAGGTATCTCTCATATCATTATTTACTTAGAATCCCAACTCATGGTTTATCAACTCAACCGCATTTACGCTATCTGTAGTCCTATCCTGCTACGTCTACACTTGCAAGTTCATCATCTCAAACAAATGTTCGATTACATTGAATATAGACACATTCCAAGAGAACTTAATAGTGTTTCAGATTCGTTAGCTAATTATATCATGGATCATTATCTTGCCCACAGATAAGATTCAAGGAAAGCAAAAACTGTACATTACATGTAAATTAAAACACATCATAGACATCATCATGTACAAATCATCGCCATCATGAAAACTCATATATGGCGTGACTGAAATGTTTGCTTTACATCAAAAAGTGTGCAAAAGAGCAAAATACTGGGCCTTTCCACCCATACAACATCGCTTGACAAGGCATACAAAACATGATCACCGGAGAGATTCTAATCTCCCCGCACTATGTTATACTATGAGTAACACACTACTGCGTGCACTACGTGCCTCAATAGAGAATTAACATTCTCTGGTACCCCCATAGTGTGTCGCTGCAGATGTAAAGGCACATCCCCCCTCCACAGAGGAGGGATGCCCATAGTAAGGCCTTGGAGGTTTCTTTCGACCTCCCGGAGACCCATCATTGGCACCATCGGATCTACTACAACTGGGCCGCCTCCACAACGCCCTGGTACTGGTAAATCAACAGGACGAACTGCTCCCTTGTCTGCACGTTGGAAACAAAACATCTGATAAGACTCTTTTACATACCCAAAAAAATACATATACATCAAAAAATTAAAAAATAAAATTAGACAAGGTATGGCTTAATCTCTTACCTGACTCATCCCAGTCTTCCCCCGCAGGAAAAATCAAGTCCATACTCCCACGAAAGTCTACATCAGCATAGGGGAAGTCCTCTATCTAGAGGTACTGCCGTCTCAACCAGGCAAAGAAATCACCAGTAAAGTGGAACTCTGACTCCGAAACTAGCCTTGGAGACAGACTAGTCCACCTCTCCATATGAGGCTCGTCCACTGGTCGTACTGCTAGTGCTATCTGAGGCTGCATCTGAGGGATGCGCTCTAAGAAAAATGAGACTAAGAACGAGCCATAGATGAACTGCTTCTGACCAGTCCTGCACCGTGAGATCTATTCCTTCACATTCCGAAGGAACACTGCACTCCAATTAAACAGTGTTGGTTCCAAACACTGAACACCATAGGCCACCTGTGATCTCGATGCCAAATGAGCACTAGTGCTACCAGTCACGCTTGTGATAGAAAATAATATAGATCGAAGAGGCAGATCTCGTATATCCTTGATAGGGATACTTCCCCCTACCAATATTGCTCCCGGAATGCAGTGGCATGCCAGATACGCATCCACCTGCTCAGGTAATGCCCTCTGCCCAGTAAAGGATATGGGGACCCCTCTTTTCGAGAGGCCGGTCAAAAAGTACACATCTTCCAACTCAATGGTTAGGAGTTTTGTACCAATACGGAATCCCTGTTCCACAACGTCCCAAAGTCCAATCATGTGCTCAAGTAGTAGAATCTCTCTCTTCATTTTTTGCAATTTGAAAAACTTGAGCAAGGCACAGGCTCGCAAAAAGGCCCGCGTACAAGGACTCCGTAGAGCAGTGAAATCATCCATCTCGTGTTCCCTCTCTTTCCATTCAATCATGATTGTCGAAGACACCTACAAAACAAAAAAAACAAGAATTTCATTATTCCTCACGTTTTTGTAATTTCAGCGATTTTCAAAAGCATTTTAAAACATAAAACAAAATGCCCATGTCATCTAAAAGCAACCATTCACTCTTTTTAACCACCATGCCCTTTAATATTCACCAAATAATGATTAAAACGTGTTAAAAATGAAAAACGATTTGAGGGACTACGTGGGCCATTGAGGGGAGTTTGCATGAGTTTCTGTTGCTAAAATGTCCGGTCTAATTGATTGCAAGGGTGTAGACATCCTAACAACCCTTCTCTAACACATTTTTGTAAAAGAATACCCCCATTTTATTGATTTTTAACAAGAGGCCGATTTGGTTCAAAGAGGGGCGACCTAGGGCTTTGTGTTTTAAATAAATAATGCATTGAAACTCAATTTGAAAACATGCAATTGAAAGAGTAAAGGATGAACACATACCTGGTTCGAACGGTGTGCGAAATGATCAATCGTAGCTCTGGCAGCGAGAAAAACAAGATTTGCTCCAATTGAGATTCTCCAACACTCCAAAAATCCTTGCAAATGAAATGGTAAATAAGTTTCCAAATCAATTGTTATTTATAGAATTTCATTTTTTATAAAGTATGGTTGTTTTTTGGGTTTCTCTAATGGTATAAATGGCTTCACTAAACTCTGGTTTGTAGTTTCTGGCATCGCAGGTTTCTTGGAAGTTCTAATGAATCATTCACCTTGTCGCATTTATGAGCAAAGTCTTAGTTCGTTCTTGAGCTCGACAATATGAGAACGTAACCGGGTAAACTTTTATCTCTTTTTCGAACCCGTACGGATACGATCACACGAAAAAGGAACCCCCCTGGAGTCTCCTTTAAATCCTTTTCAGACTCTCTAAATATGAAAAGATTGTCGAGTGATCTTGCTTCCTTTCACACTCGTTAAAAGGTCAGAAAGGGCATATTTCGAGCGATAATTTAACCCTTTTTCAGTCTCGTTGGACTACTATACGAAAAAGGAACTGAGAGAGTTCTCTTTTAAGTTTTTTTCCAAACTCTATAATCCTGAAAAACCTTCGAGTTTTCTGTCCTTGGACTCGTTAAAACACACATCGACAGACCCATATGGGACCGAACCCTTACTTCTTCTAGTTCATTAAACAAAGGAAGAGGAATTTACCGAAGGTGAGTTATATCGAGCATGTGTTATCCTCCTCGAGCTCGTTAAATCAAAAAGAGGTACTCATCTATCTGGATGGGGGAAAAATTGAAAGGAGCAAGCCAAGCAGTCTCTTGAGAACATCATCTAGCACTTCTTAGAGTCGCCCTTGAACACGACACTTTGTTACTTTGCGTATATCATAATCCACTGAACCTCTACACTGAGCCAATCCTTTGAGTTCCTTTCACTCCTCTAGGTCACCTGACGCAAGTCATCATGTCCATTGCATAAGTATTGGTCCACGTCACGTTTTGTTGTTGTGCCTCAGTGTTCAAGGGAAGTATCCGCCTCGAGAGTCAACCATCCCAAATATCTTGTCTCAAAACCCATGTTAGTCCATGTTCTTTTGATCTACCAATTACATATTTATATGCGTTTTGCATCGTTTATGGGGGATACATCAAGGCCCTCCCTCGACGAGTCTATTCTTGTCGACTTCAACACATTATCCAGGAATTAGACTTAGAAACTAGTCAGTACTTTGGGACCTGCATGCCTCAATGGCAGGCCTCCTCACATTCGACAGTGGGTTTACACCATTGACCTATGATCGAATGATTCCACGAATTTTCGACCTCAGCTCATCTATTCATGTTCAGTGGAATGTACTAAGTTACCTTGGGAATCATTGACATTAATGGTGATCTCCCTCGCACTTGTTAACGGTTTACCTCATCGACTGGTAATCAAGTGGTTTCTGCCATGTTCGACATCAAGACATATATTCACATGGTTAGAATCGTATCACACTGGGATTGGTAAGAAGACCCTGGGTTGAGTAATTCACTTTGATATATGTTTCACCCAGGTTGCGAAGGAGTTTTTATTGGACAAAGAACACATATACTGTTACATAGATCCACTTTGTATTGGTCGTGGCTATGTCTTATCATCTCGTAGATCCACTGTGTATTCCTCGTGGCTACGATCAATCCGAGTCATCAAAGTATAGATCCACATTGTATCTTCGATGGCTATACCCTTTTATCAATACAATTATGGATCCGCAGTGTATATTATGGCGGCCATATCTCAAATCTTGATCACCCAAGCATAGGTATGCCTGCCTTGGGTCTTGAATAATGTCATGATATTTGTTGGATGTTTGTGTGCAGATTCCGTCAGGTTCTTGAGTCTATACCCTTGCTTGAACGTCTACAAAGTATTTCAGTCATCAGTTCACATCTTCTGATTTCATACTTTGGGGGGCATTCTGTTACATGTCAAAATTGCTCAGCTGGATAAGTGTTGCATCTTCCCTACAACTTTCGCAAGTGTCGCAAGTTGGTCACTAGTGTCGCAAACGATGTTCAGACATAATTCCATGAAAATGACACTAAGGAGGAACTTATAACATCTCACATGACTGATTTGAAGGAGGAGAACTGGTTTCCTGAAGTCAAACAACTCTTGACACCTGAAAGGAAGTCAGTGTCCACGTTAAGCATTTTTCTGTCTAGGGTTAAGGTCAAGCTCTAGAGGTGATCTACCTGTCCGCAGGGATATTTTCCTATAAAAATCGTAGGGTATTTGTTAAGGGCGGGTGATTTTAAGCCTTTCCAACAGGCTAGAGATATGACACAGGTAGAGGCTCCCTCATCCAGGATAGTTCGGTGGATTTGTTGATTATGAACAACAACATCGATTTGGAAAGCTAGCTGGTGGGAGAGTCGCGGTTGATGATTATCCATATTAAACGTGAGGTTGTTTGATGACTTAGGATCAAAAGCGTCGATAGTGGCTAAGAGCATTCTATGTTGGCTAGGATAGTGTTGTATAACTTCCAAGGCGAACATAGCACACGGGGCTTGGGCCAAATCTTCTACAATATTGTAATTTTGGGCAGCCCGTGAATTAGGATTGAAAGTGGATTTCCGAATGGTTCTCTTAGGAGGGCATAAGATGGAGTCAAAATAAGGTTTCTCAATCTGAAGAGGCCCGGATGGAGGGATAACAGACGGAGGATTAACAGAGGATGGTAATGGATCTGGTGAAGAACCGTTAGTAGTCTTCGGCTTATCAGGTTTAACTGGTGTGTCATATGTTGCAGAGCGAGTGGTTAGATTAACCCTATTGAACATGTAAATGTGGGCACTTTTCGAGGCCTCATCATGGGGTTGGTTGGAACTACCCCCCGGCGTGGGGGTTTGTGCAACCAAATATTGTTGCTACGGAAAAGGATGAGTGAGAACAGCGGGTTGCAAATTTTCCTTGAAAAGTTTGGCCACTTCATCGCGATGTGGGAAATCTTGAGTGTAGTGATCGTCACCACAAATGAGACATGGGAATTTTGGTTTTCGCTCTAGTGGTTTTCCAGCAGCAGGAGTTTGCGGTTGAGTTTTGGGTTGTTCGTTGTTATTGTTATTCTTTGGTTTGTTTCTTTCTTTCTTCTTACCCCCAAGTTGTTGTGAAGGGGTTGATTGGACCGCATTCACATCAGAGACCTGAGTTTGAGGGGGGATAGAGGAGGGTGCATTCGAACTGGGAGTAGCTGTCGAAGTGGGCTGCTGAATCGTTTCAGTAGACTGGGTAGTAGATTGGGTTTTGACGGAGCCAATAACTCCATCTGCATGTGGAGCAGTCGATGGTTTGGATGGATCGTTAGTGGCACATGTGGCATTCAGTATCAACTCGTACAGAGTACCAGATTGTGAATATACTAAGTCTAAGTATTGGGCTTGGGAAATGGCTTCTTCCTCGGTGACCACACCACCCATGGCAACATCACGAGTGATCTGGAGTAACAGTGATTTGGTGAACCATTCTGCTAACAATTGGTTGGGAATGACCACTTTGATTAGCCTTCATTATCATCTCCATTCATGGATATGATCGGAGATGTGTACGGAAGTTTTCTGACGAAGGGAGGTTAATAGTTCAGTACCCATCTTGTATCAAATGGGCAGTTGGAAGTGTGTGAGGAAGGACATGGCGAGTGAGTTGAAATCATGAAAAGATGCGCGTGGTAGTTCAATATACCATTTTGCTGCGGAGCCCGTAAGTGTTCGTTGGAAAAGACGCAAATGGATAGAATTTTCCATGAGGGAGTTGGATGAACACCACAAATGGAATGTCATCACGTGGTTGTTCGGGTCTTCTCCAGACTTTCCGTCGAATTTTGGGATATCAGAAGGAAGTTTAGCTGGAATAGTTGGCCAAACCAGAGAATGATAAATAGGATCATTCATTAACCAAGACAAGTCTGGA
The DNA here is from genome assembly GCA_032191745.1 of Picea mariana. Classification (NCBI taxonomy): domain Eukaryota; kingdom Viridiplantae; phylum Streptophyta; class Pinopsida; order Pinales; family Pinaceae; genus Picea; species Picea mariana. The sequence continues at coordinate 96,308 of JASDQU010737043.1, read as the reverse complement.
AGATCCAAGGTAGCTAGAAAAGGTAGTTGTTGGTTAAACTGTGGGTAATGTTGGTGTGGCAGAGGGACACCAGTGGGGCCCATTACTGGGTTATGTGGTTAATTATAACTCGTGGGCCCTCTTGTATGAGGTTGGTTTTGACCAAGGTATGCAAGGTTTGAGGTGTTTTGAGAAGCATGTGTGAGCAGAGGATAACCGGATGTATTTTGAGGGTTATGGGTTGGGTTGGGAATTTGTCCATAAGGAGGTTGTTGCGGAGTCTAAGAATTTTGTCCTGCAGGGAACTATGGGTTTCCTGAAAAAGGAACATTCCATGGATTAGGTGTGGCAGACACATTTTGTCCATGTGGTTGATGGTAGACTCCAACTTGAGGTTGCCCCCCAGCATGAGGGTGCCCCCCGAATGGAATTTGTCCTCCGGTGGGAGGATGCCCCCCAGCTTGAGGTAGAGTTCTGGGGATTTGAGAACCAGAAGTAAATGAATGATCGGCGCTACCGAATGGATTAGGACCACCAAGACCTGTCCCTCCGAGTTGTTGGATAGGTATGGAACTTCTCGGTACAACTTGGGTAGTGGCAGTGAAAGAATTTAGTGCTCTGTACCCAAAAGGGAGTGTAGGTCTTGGTGTTATAGGTGTATCGATCGTGGCTTGGTTGACCACCGGATTACCGATGGGAATAATCAGGATGTGAGGGACTATTGTAGATTGGGCCGTCTGAAGGGGAATAGTAGAACTTGGGCCAACAGATGGTATGTTTGGACCAACAGGTGGTGTGGCTGTAAAAGTGGTGGTACCGATAAAATGATTTGGAGGTATGGTCTAGGAGAAAGGTGCGTCGGCACCTTCCCTTATTCCATAGAGATCTTGCACCAAGCGTGGTGGACTCCGAACAATGTGTGCGGTCCAAAAAGGGTCATTGGCTAAAGGGTTTTGAGGAGACCCAGTAGGATTGTCAGAAGGATTTACAACAACAAATTCTCCAGCGGAATTCAGATGGATGATCTGTCGTTCGTATCCCTCTAGAATGCGGTAAGCTGCCGGAGATTCTGAAACAATTCGAAAATTCTCCAAAGGAATGGGAACTTCTTCCTGGGAAGTTGTAGTATTTTGAACCTCACTTAGTTGAGGAGATTCCTCCATAGAATGAGGGGGTAAAGGGGTGTTTCCTTCCATATTTTCTGGAGGAAGTCCGTGTAGCCTCCACGAGGATCATGGAGGGTCGATGTTGGCGAAAAAGAGTCAGTGGAAGAAATCTATAGCCAACTAATGAAAAGAAACAACACACACTAAAAAATCTAAGAATCACAACCAAGCAAACAGGACCTTCTTTTGATGACCGTACTAGTTGGTGATGAAATCCAACGTCACGTGATCAAGTCCAGANAATGGCGACCTGCTTAACGGACTTACGCCTTGGTGCAAGCTTCCACGCAGTAATTGTGGATTTACCCTCCAAGGAGCCCGAGTGAGTTTGACCAATGTTTGCTCCAGGTATAGTGAGACTTCCCATCACTGTCACCTTGTGTAAGGCCGTAAATATTATGGCTACTAAGGTTACCAATTTGCAGTCAGCCCCTGGGCGGGAACAGTCGACAGTCTGATCCAAACGTACGGGCAGGGTATCAAGCCTGAAATCAACTAAAAGGATTCCACGCAGTGATTGTGGATTTACCTTGAAGTGACCCCCATAATACGATCTGACCACCACAATCAGTTAAACCATGGAGGGTTAGTCCCCGTAGCTCACCCGAATGCGACCTCGTGCGTAACCCCTGTGTGAGAGGGGGATCCCAGGCAGACTTATACGATAATTGGATTTGACTCTCCCTAACTCAGGATGCTACTGTTTGTTTTGGAAACTTTGGAAAGTTATGCTCACAGCCTAATCCAAAGTACTAAGCCTAGTCTAATGTTGGTGGAGGATCCTAGAAAAGAAAAAGTTCTAAATAATTTTTTAATTAGCGTTGATTTTATGGCCGTTCTTTTACTCAAAAGGGGTGCATGGAAGTGAAACGAATGGAATTATGACTCAGTCCCAAAAATGCATCAAACATGATAAGCAGTCATTTATTTTCGATGAACATCTATCTAAGGGAAAGAGATAATTCTTTTCACTAACAAGCACGAATATGGAGTGCCCTCAAACAATTCTTTTTCTCAATCAAATCCTGATGTGATGCTAAAACTTTTGAGATACCTTCTAATATGCAAATCAATCATGAAGTTGTTTTTTCATTGTTTGTATATGAATAATGATCAATTCAACACAATGTTTTTCTTGCTAATTGCCTTCTTGGATGAAAGAAAATCAAACTAGCACAAGCAAAAGTCATACAAACAATACACCCTTTCTTTGCAATCAAAACGAAAAATGAAAGAAAAGAAACAATCAAAGAGAAATCAAATTTCACACCCAAAAGAAAAAATTGAAGAACAATGATCTTGACTCAAATCAGGATCAAGAGATCTGTAAGCCTTTGATGACCTTCACTAGGGTTTTTACTCAGTTAATCAGAGAGAAAGACAATGCATGGGTTCCGAATTCCAATCAGTAGAAAAAATCAATAACAATAGTGAAGAAGGTTACAAAATCCAAATAGTAATATGTTCATTCTTCAAAAAGATAGATGTCAAGGCTGGAAGAGAAGAAAAATTGACTCACAGGGTTATCCAGCAGGAGAGACATAGAGGCAAAACCCAGAAAAAGCAATTCTGGAAGGTTTGTTGGCCAGAAAGAGGTTAGCGCTCTGTTGCCAAAGTCAAGGAGCATTATAGCGCTCTGTGCAGGGTTGTTAGGGAGACTTGGTGCTCTGTTAACATAGGGATAGGGGCGCCAGGTTCAAAAACTCCCAAAAATGTCAAAAATTCCAAAAATTACAATTTAAACTCGACAACTATGCTGAGTATGATGGGGTAAGGAGCCAATCAGCTCATGAAACCAATCAAAAGAGGAGTGAACCAGGTTTGAAACAATAAAGGGGTAGAACAAGGTCAATGAGGAGAAATCAAAACAAGAAGTTTCGATTTGAGGCTATCTCCGCAGTGGAGTCACCAGTTTCTGTTAAAGGAAAATCTCCCTGCAGACAGGTAGATGACCTTAAAGAGCTTGACCCTAAATCTAAGACAGAAAATGATTAACGTGGACACTGACTTCCTTTCAAATATATCTAAGCTAACACATGAGAAGGAAGGATGACAGAAGTACCTCCAATCGTAGATGCGAATGCGATAGCTTTGTCGAGTCCTTTTCGTCTAACCCTTGCTCGAAAGATCCACAACCTAGATGAAAGCAGCTTCACTGATCACTCTCCTTTGGCTGACTGTGTGTTTCCTATGAGATCATAGGTTTCATGCTAGAAATTCTTCCCCCTTTCCACCATCATAGAGCTTTCTTATATAGGTTAAGAGGAGCTTAACCTATTGAGTTATCTTTAGAACAAGTTGAGGAACTTCCTCCTTAGATCAGGGATCTCTTGATGAAACCAAGAATTTGAATGCAACTGCCTTCTAATCTTGAAAGATCCTCTCGTTATTCTCCTCAACAGGCCAACAACTTCCCCAGATTAGGCAGTGCTCCTTCAAAAGGGGCATTAGAGCACTGGAACGCTCCCTGAGAAGCTTAAGGGGAGTGTCAGCACTTCAAAAGTGAGTAGCACTCCTTCAGAAGGGTAAGGAAGCATTATAATGCTCCCTAAGGCCTTATAGGGGAGCGCCAGTGCTCCTAAGGCTAATTTAGGGGAGTGTTCACCCTCAAAACCCTTGATTGAAAGATCTTCTCAGGTGTTAAGAGTTCTTTGACTTCCGCTGACTAGTTCTCCTTCTCCAAATCAAGTACGTGAGATGTTTTAAGTGTCTCCTTAGTGTCGTCATCATAGCAGTATGCTTAAACAATGTTTGCGACACTTGTGACCAACTTGCGACACTCGCGAAAGTTGTAAGGAAGATGCAACACTTACGACAATTGAGAGGAACATGCGACACTTATCCAGTTTAGTAATTTTGATGTGTAACACAGTCTCTGATCCTTTCTGGGGTTCTTCCATAGTCTTAATTTATGAGTATTTCTCATGTTTAGCTTGTTCCCTATTCATTCTTTCAAGTTTAGCAATCATTCTAGGGAAATCCAGAACTTCATGGTCCATATAGCTTTACAAAAAAGACAACTAGGTCATCTATTAGGGAAATCCTTAGCAAGATGGCCTGTTCTTCTACAACTGTAACAAAGGGTTAATCCTCTCTTTCTCTTAAATGATCTCCAACCTTTCTTGTATTACGCACTAGGATCATAGTAACTAACCTGTAGAAAATTATTCCTATGATCCTGCATCCATTTGTTAGTCCAAACATTATTTCTATGCATAGGAATAACATATCTTTCATTATTTCTATTAGATCTACTCATATCAAATATTCTTTCTTCTAATTGTGCCCTAGTTTTTAGACTAGGAAAATTTTTATCAAACATACCTAGATCCATACTTTCGAAACAAAAATTTCCAATTATCTTATTTTTATCAAACCACAAATATTTCAGATCTTGCCTCTTTAATAAAAAAAATTCACTGATATTACCTCTATGAGATCACAAAGCTTTCAGATATTACCTCTTTTATTTATATTTTCCTCCTTTCTTAGCACAGAACTTCGTAAATCACGTAGAAAACTGCGCACTAAAGCAACATATCTACGCATAGATCTTTCTTTATTTTCCTCAGTTCCCAACAATCACAGTTTCACGTCCAGGCAACAGAACCATCTCTTGGCACAGGGGTAGACCCAGGGTTCAATGCTTCAACAACACACCAATAAAACCCTAACTACCAGCCCTTTCGGCAACACCTACGAAGCAGATGAAGTCTCACCCGAGGTAGAGGTAGGGGTGGTTGCAGGATTCGAGTGTCTGCAACCTTATCTATGACACAGATCTATGATTACAATACTCTAACAAATCACTGATTAGATGTCATTCATTATTACTTAACCTTTGTCTACAACGTAGATAAACCCTAATTACAGCGCAGTGTAGTATTCAACAAGATTCAACACATTTAAGCACTTAACATAAAGAAAGAGATCAGATCTAGCATTCATTCACATTACTAAGCACTAATCCATTATATCAAATGATTCTAATATTCATAAAGATAACAAAACTAAGAATAAATCACATTAAAGGCACAAAGAAATAATCAAGATGCGCAAAGCATCCATAACACAGGATATACATGGTTCACCCCCAGCCTAGGGATACTTCCACCAACTCTTCATCTTCTTTATAATCTTATGTCAATCATATACATGCACTGAGCCATAAGGTCCTACTCTGCATAGGACAGGAGATCTGTGAGCACCTCACCGGATCCTCCTTTCTCGATCTAGGTTACAGTACAAATCCTTTACACAATTTCTTACAGTCACTTGCACTTAGCCTTGCAAGTTTCACACAGTATGCACAAAGCATGTACAACTATCACTTACACTTAGCACATCATCACACAAATGCCTATATTGTCTCCTCTTACATCTCCTAGAGATCTATTTATACATTAAAAAATGGGCCTAAACATGGGTAAACCCATAGGCCGACATCCCCATAACCGTCACATAAGCCCAAAACCCAAAAATCCTTAAAAAGGGGTCAAGATTCCACGATCTATGATTCGACTTGCGCTTCACCTTCGGTAGCCTATCAAAGTCCCAAAATATGTCAAACTTGACCAAATATCTCCAAAACTTGGTAAAGGACCAACAATATGTTAATGTTTTGATTGTCTTCTTAATCTGACTTGTGGCAAGCTACATATCCTAAGAATAACAACCCTCTAAGTTTTATCCTTTTGACTCCATTTTCCCTAATTTATATAGGCACTAGTCTTGGTCCACCCATCCATTTAATCCTAAAGCTTATCATACATCTCCTAGAGGAACCCCCTTGTGTCAGAGAAGATCCAACCTAAATTGAGAGAGGGAGCTACTGTGGTGACAGTGGGTAGCCCCTCTTAGTCCCCTAGGGTTGCACTTGTGTTTTAGGGCTTTACCACTTGAAGTGAAGGTTTGGGATGTAACAACATGGATGTCCTTGATAGATCAATAGCCAAGGAGGCACACAGATCAACAACTATGAAACCTTAAAACGTATAGGCCTTGTTGGAACACATATATTTTTCTAAACTTTAGACTTAGATAAGTTTCATTATTGTTTAAATAAGGACAAATGCGCACTTGAATATCACCGTTGATGAATTCTTCCATTGAATACAATGATCTGAAATCGTTAAAGGTTATGGGGCCACCCACTTGTTAAAAGGTCAAATCACTAAAGGTTTCCTTCGAAATGTCAGGTTTCAGGATTTTGCGATACTAACAATCCAACATGTAAGAAATCCAAAGTCCCGATATACGAAATCGTGAAACTGTCTTAAGCTTTAAAACTATGTTAATTAAAGGATTAAAAGAAATTAATGTTAATTAATTATATTGCAATTTCGCGATTCAGGGATCTTGCCTCGAGCGGACACCAAAAGTTCTGATATATGAAATCGTGAAACCCTTGAAGTTAATCGCGATTATTTAAAAAGTTAAACATGATTAGTATTAATTAATCAATCATGATTTCACATTTCAGAGATCATAGCTTGAACTAATATGAGATAACCTGAGGTTCGAAAACCCAAAATGGATTAAGGTTAAACATGATTAATTAATAGGATAACCTTGATTTACTAACACATTAAGCAATCTTATCTCCTATTAAGTTTACGTTGATTTGCAATGCGGGTAAAATTAAATTTTATCTATTCTTTTCCCGATCATGAAACATCGACCATTAATGGCATTAATAACTGATCTAGGGAAATAATTTCAAATAAGATCTTTCTTTATCGCCCAAATGTTTTTATTAAGGGAATTAAAAGCATTGTCAATGAAGATATACACAAATTATTGCGCTTAAGGAAAATAAGATTTTTTTCATTTTTGAATTACATTCATGTTTTCACATAGCTGGCTTAGAGAAATAATCAGTCTTCTACATTTTCTATGACAGATAACAAAACTCTAAGATCTAATACCATGCCTCCATGAAAAGAAACTAAAGTGATGGGTGAAAGTTCAAGCTAGAATACAGATTCTCTCTCCTACACCTCGCCCAGAAGCATAGAGACCATCAAATCCTGGATGCAAGTATTCAACATTTTACAATATGAATTGGTAAATTGTTCGAATGATTCAAGTGAAAATGAGAAGGAAGACCTATCTACCAAATACAAAATTGTTGCTCAGTCAGAGCTACATAAGATAGCGACAAGGCCTAGGCTCTTGCCCTACAATGATATGGTCGGTTGCACGCTGGACCACCTAGATATCCCAACCAGAACTATTTTCAATTCAAAAAAGGTTGCAATTGGGTATTTCAGGCCAGAACATCTACAGGTGATGTACAAATTGTCTCCGGTATCCAATTTCGTTTACAATGCAAATTTTCTAGTAGACTTCAACAAGAAGGAATGCGACCAATACGGAAAAAACCTTCCCAATTTAATTAAAGATTGGTATTCTTACCTTGAGAAGTTCAGATCTGATTCCCATGGTATATACCCAGTTGTCGCACTAGAACCTCACATAATGTACATAGCAATGATGATGTGTAGGCTCTATGGGAAGGAAAACACAACTTATTTCTTTTTACCATGGGTACCTATTATACACACAGTAGCAGAAGCGTACTCTTTTGACTAGGAAAAGATATTGTCGGACATTTTGGTTCAAGAGATTGCAAGATATCAATTACTAAGAGCCAAGGGGCAACTGACCCAATTTTTCATGTCGGTTGATATTATGGATTTCATTTGTTTCATGACACCTTTTCCGTTGATGGACTGGATCTGGACTCCAAATAGTGTCGAACCCATACATATTTATCATTTGAATCTTTGGGAAGAAAAGGAAAAGGACTTCTTTTATGAGATATGCAACTGGGTAGTGGTGTCAATGCACACCACCATATATGGTTGTCCACCTCCCAAAATTTCAGATAAAATTGTGACTAACCTGGGAAGAATAGTAGACTGGTACATTAAGGAACACTTCTCCTATATTAGGTTTTTTGGCTGTTTAGTTCCTCCATATTCTCTGCCATAACTTTTACCAGATCAACTATTTTACCGAGAGGTTGCATGACAAACTGTGATCAGTGGAATTAGTAAGGATCTCAAAGTAGTACAGAAAAAGGTATGGACCTCTTTTCCCATGCATATTGGTACATTTTCCCTACTGGATTTTGGTCACTCTAAAGTAGAGGCCATGACCTTGGAAGAAATAAAGTTGGTCAACATTGAATTCAAGAAGAACGACCCACAGAAGGTTGTGGGTAATCACATGGCCAACTACAATTTAAAAAGGTATGAACATAAAGACTCTCCTCAAGACGATATTTTTCGAGGAGAGAGATCCTATCCAGAGGTCTTGAGTCGGGTTTGAGCTCTATCACCTGATAAAATGATTTATTTTTATGACTTCCAGAGGCACCGAAGAAGTAACCTCCCTAAAATGTTACAAGGAGGAACCACGACGTCTCCAACTGCATAGAAAACATAGACTCGAAGCTCAAAATCAGTAAGTTATAGTGGAAAAGGAACTCGAGAAAGCCTAGAGAAGAATAAGGTTTCGACTCAGGAAGGGGATACTATATTGAAAGATATACCAAGCGTTCAAGCTAAAGAATAGACTGATACATTAACAAAGAAAGGGGAAGAAGGGCCATTGTTTACACCAGATGAATCAACTACAGATACGGCCAAAAAATAGTCGTTCACCGAAATCGGCAGCCCCATCCAGTTCATCACACCGTTATAATTCACTAGAGGTAATCCAAATGCAGAGATAATATTCATAAAGACCTCACACCCATTTCGGTTGAAGAGTTGCCTCCTTCCAATTTCTTTTTCAGTAAGAAAAGGAAGGTTGTGGTGAAGAGAGAAATGCACCAAAATGAAGGTTCAGCTGTCAAAAGACATAGGGTTCTAATTGATGGAGAAGCCTTGGATTTGGTTGAATTCACTGAAGAAGTAGCATGTACGCTGGGGGATTTTTCAACAACCAATCAATTTTCAGTCGAAAATCTAAAAGAACGACTGAAGAAGAAATAACTGCTAATAATCCAATTGTAGAATCAAATAAAGACTGTAGAAAAGAATTTCTAAAGTGAGGTCAACAAGGGTTTCGAGAATATTAGAACCAACGACAAATAGGAAATCCAACAGCTCAAATCGAGCCTCGAGGAGATGCATGAGAATATACAGGCAAGTCAGGGATGGGCCACCCAACAAGATGAGTTGGTAAGGAAACTACAAGCCAAAGTAAGCTCTACCAAAAACATGATTGTAGATATAACAATGTTCCAAACTCAGGCATTGGAAGTCCTAAAGGAACTGGAAGCAACACAAAAAATCCTTCTCACTAAGGTTGAAAATGTCCAAGATCATTTTCGGGTGATAGATTAAGCATTAAATAACATTTGTTTAAGAGAGAAAGAAGTTATTGCTGCCCGGACTACCTTGTAAGAAGTAGTTGTGTCATCAAAAAAAGGAGTAGATATGGCTTCTAGGTTGTCTGTTTCGGAACAGACCATAGGTGATATAATACTAAAGACCTGGGAATCTAGCATAGTTGAAAGAAGGAAAATGGCTAAGGAAGTGAAGGAGTTTTGTGAAGAGGATTTTAAATCACTCAACAAAGAATGATTAGGCCTTGCTAAAGAATATAGCTTTGGAGTACTGGGACAAATTGCCATAACAAAACATCATCTTCACATTAAGACAACTATGAAAGAGGCTCAGACCAAAATCTCATAGATAAAACATGTTGATATTATTCAAATAAACAGATGGCTAGTGAAGCCTAGTCTACAATTACAGTCTATAGTTTGAGAAGATAGATGAATGGAAGAAAGATTGCCTCAATTGGAAAATAAATTATATATATATTGAGGCTAATAATTTAATAGAGCCCTCCAAGCTGGTGGTGCAATTTGTGAGCAGATGAATCAAATGTATTGAGCAAGAAAAAGGTAGCACCGCTGGAAACAAATGAGATAACTTGTGTACATTATCTATTTCAAAGATGGAGAACTAGAGAGAAAAATGCCTTTGCCAGCATAATGAGAAGACCAATAGAAATGCAAGCGAAATGTTTCAGATTTCATATTCTATAAATTTACTATTTTAGAAATAGAAGAATTCCAATCGCTTAAGGTTGTTAATTTTTTGTATAAATACATATTTCAAAGAATGAAAACGGGCTCTTCTTGCCGTATTGTAACTGAGAAAATTCACCCTTTGTGAGTATTAATACAAGTGCAGACAGGGATTCCAAATTTTGTGTGGTTTGAGTTATGTGCCCTCTTTGTGTTTCATATCTTCTGTTCTCTTTAAGTTACTCTTGAACAAGTGAATGATTACCATTTAGTACAACATCTATTATGATTACATTTCATTTAGTATTTGATTACCAAAAAAAATTTCCTCTGTATTTGCTATCAGCAAATACAAGACCTACCTGTTATTTGGATCACTATATCGTATATCCTCTCAGGAGTGCATTCTAAATTTTCTTCTACTATAAACACGATAAGACTCTTCTATCATGGATGCCTTATTTTGTTTAATAGTTTTGTAATTTTCTTCTCCTCTCTCAAATTTGATAAATTGACTCAGACAATGAAATACGGCCTCTGTTCTGTTCATATATTAATTTAATTTGAGGATTTAACTCTTACACAACTAACGAAAGAAAAGGGACCTTTAAAACTAGCTTTCCTTAATTCCTAGTGCCTGACATTATTCTTTGAGCCATAAGTTTAATATCAGGAGCAACATCTTTTTGGCACCATTGTCGAGGACGGAGAAACGAAGCTATTTTTCCCTAGGAGAATGACATGGTAAGTTTCTTTCTTTGATAGTGAACAAAGATAGAATACAACACTAAGGCTAATTTAAAATTTTCACTTGGTGATTCCACCACTAATAAACTGGCATTCAGGCGAAGGAATACCAGACAAATCTGGACAATAAGCAAACCACACCCGTATCTGACTCTGAAATTTTTTTAAAACCAAGGGGATACCTAAAGCAGACCATCGCATCTACAAGTAAGTTTTATCAACCCAAACCCACATAGTCTAATGCTAAGGTTCCACCTGAACAATTAACTTCGCAAGAAGGTTCCACCCAAATCCATTTTGAAGAAATGTCGACTCATAGAATCGAAGCCGAATTCATAGACCCCAAGTTGGTTTTACCCGAAATAAAAACCGAGATCAATTTGAATGCCTCCTTCGCTAATAAAGGTATTCCTTGATTGATATTCCATCAGTCCCCGAAATAAAATTTCTAGCTTCCCGAAGTCTTGAAGAATATATCTTTCCCTTTGATTCAACCCTTGTAAGTTCTCTCATTTATATATCCTACAAGTCCGAAGAACCTAGCCCTCATCTCTCTTTTCCACCCTTTTTCGATTTTGTGTCTCCTTGCGATCAGTTCCCAGAACCCCTTTCACTTCATCCCGAAGTAGCTCAAAGGTCACTACACATATTTGAAAATCCTCTCTATAATATCCAAGTTTCATCCCCTAGATTATCAATGGATGTTGTCAAAGGAGGTGGTGTCAGAGGTTGCGGAGGTGGTATCGGAGGTGGCAGAGGTGGAGGAGTATTTGGTGGCAGAGGGGGAGGAGGAGACGGTCAAGGACCACCCCCAACTCCTAGAATTTTTTCTAAAGTAGCTGCTAGGTATGCTCCTTTAGTCCTCCCAGTTCCTCTCCGTGATTTACCCAAAAACTATATGAAAAACCTGCCAAAGTTCACAAGAGAGGGAGACTTAACGGTCACTGAACACATAAATTTTTTCGATCAATTTTTTGATATCCTTGGCCTTGAGCACGAGGATGTTTATTCAAGACTCCTAGTTTAAAATTTTGAAGGATAGGTAAGAACCTGGTTCTGAGGGCTACCAGCAGGTTATATAAGAACATACGATGAGTTAGAAAATGACTTTCTTAAACAATGGGGAGAGAGGAAGGATCACCTTTATTATTTAACCGAGTTCAGAGATTTAAGAAAGAAAAATTCAGAAATAGTTCTTGAATTCACTCAAAGATTTAATAAATTGTATAACAAAATTCTAGCTAAGGTTAAACCTTCCTAACCTGTAGCAAAGGTGACTTTCATCAGGGCTTTTGAGCCTTACTTTGCTTTACTATTGAGGGAAAGGATATTTGCAGACCTTACAAGAATGAAGGACGATGCTATAGAAATTGAATCAAATATGATGGCATCGGGAAAATTGAAAGCTAAAGATGAAACGAGAAATAAAGAAACCAGATGATTTAGAGAACAAGCAGGACCTTCTGAAGTTGGGAGGTATGTGGAAGACAAAGTGGATGACATGGAAAAAAAATTTAAAGAACTATCAAACAAAATCTCAAGGATGGCACTAGACCAATCTAAAATGGATCAGTTCTCTAGAAAATATTTCAGAAGAAATCCTAACCCTCAAGTGCAACAAAGACAGATAAATTTTTTTATAGGAGGAGATGACATGCGAAACTTCGAGGAGTTAGAAGAATAAATGAATAATCTTAACGATGATGATCAAGAACCTCATTTGATGAGGCAAGATTATGAAAGGTCTTTAGGCACAAAATACCTATTTAATGATGGTAGCATAAATATTACAAAATATTTTTCTTATCAAGGAATCGTCAATAATATAATGGTCGAGCTTCAACAGAATTATAAATTAAGGCCTAGAAATAAAAATGTCACAACTGCCCAACCAAAGAAGATATTGAAAAGAAGTAAAATGAGTGAGAGAGATCAATCATTGGCTGAAACATAGATTGCCAAGACGAAACTAGCTGAAACATAGAATTCCAAAACGAAAGCAACTGAAATGCAGACTGCCAACATGAAAGAAGCTGAAATGAAAGAGACACAAACTAACAGATCAGATAAAAAGGAGATAGAAATCCCAGCTAGAGAAGCCGAAAGAACAACAGGGAGTTTCAATCTAGAAAATGAAATTAATAAAATCAAGATCCTTGTACCTCTGGTTGAACTAGCAAAGAACCCTACATATGGAAAACAAATTCCCAAAATGATCAATTTCTCAGATATTGAAAGTCAGGCAAATGTTATAAATTTATAAGATGATAAACTGACTATAATGTTTGGTCCGCATTTTGAGAATGCCAGATATTCTGTCTCTCCTTTCTATATTACGTTGATTGTGCATGATCATCTTCTCCATAATTGTATGTTAGATTCTGGAGCCTCCCATGATGTGATGCCCAAAGCTATTATGGAAAAACGGGGCCTTGAAATTACCAGACCATACGGAGATTTGTATTATTTTGATTCAAGGAAAGTTAAATGTATGGGTATGATTAAATATTTAGTGGTTAATATTGCACAGATTCTAGTGAAAAGTATTCAAATGGATGTGGTTGTTGTTGATATCCCTGCAAAGTATGGTATGTTGTTATCCAGGTCTTGGGGCACCAAACTTGGAGGATCTCTTCAACTCGACATGATGTACGCTACAATCCTGATCTTCGACGGACAATTTACTCGCCTGTACAGAGAAATGAGGCTGGCATATAATGTAAGTGACTTGCATAATCCAAATAATTACCCTGTATATGTCACCGATAAGGATTTAGGAAACTGTATATTATCTATTGATGATGATTTAGATGAATGTATAGAAGAAAATTGTACAGAAAAAGAAAAGATAGAAAAAATAAATAAAAATGTAAATATTGTTGGAGTTTGGAAAATGTATTTCGATGGTGCTTCATATTTTGAAGGAGTAGGAGTTTGAGTGATATTTGTGGCACCCAGAGATGATTTCATTATTCCCTTTTCCTACATATTACAGTGGGACATTGATTATACTAATAATGTATGCGAATATGAAGCCCTGGTTTTAGGATTATAAGTTGCCAGAAAGTTAAAGATTGAAAATCTAGTAGTTTATGGTGATACAGAATTGATCGTGAAACAGATAAAGAAACAATACCAGGCCAAACACCCAAGGTTGAGGTCCTACATAAATTGTGCCTAGGATCTGATTGAGAATTCTTTCTCATCATTTAATATCCACCATATTCCCAGAATGGAGAATCAATAGGCAGATTCATTGTCCAAAGAAACTGCAATGTTTGTACCTCCTACTGTTCTCAAACTAAAGTATCACATAGAAATGAGGCACAAACCCTCCATACATAATGTTCAACACTGGCAAGTCTTCGAAGATGATGAGAAAATCAGGCAATTCCTAGAAATGGTGAACGAATTTTCTGAAACGCATATTGATCAGGAAAATGAGAATGAACCTGCTTGGATTATGCAGGAAGGTGAATATCCCCAGGAGTTCTAGGTTAAGATCGCTAATCACCACATGTTGGTATTGAAAACTAATCAGATCCTTAAAGGTCTGATTCCTTTAGAAAGATTATTCAATCATGATGATATTCCCTTAAAGTCTACTTTGCATCCTCGGCCTAAAGAGGTTGAATATTGTAACATAGGCACTAAGGAAACTCCTAAGATGGTAAAGATATCAAAATACCTTCCCCTTTAATTGATATTAAAATATGTTGAGTTACTCAAACATTACAAGAATCTTTTCACCTGGTCTTATGATGAATTAAGAACTTACAACACCACCATAATTGAACACAAAATCCCCTTAAAATAGTGTGTTAAACCTTTCAGGCAGAAGCTCAGAAAAATAAATCCTATACTACTACCAGTAATAGAAAAATAAGTAAATAAGCTCTTAGATGCTAAAATCATTGTTCTGCTCAGATACTCCAAATGGGTAGCCAATCTGGTTCCGGTCAAGAAGAAAAACGGTGAAATCAGACTTTGTGTAGATTTCAGAAATTTAAACAGATCATCTCTCAAGGATAATTATCAATTACCTAAAATGGATCACGTATTGGAAAAAGTGGTCGAAACAAATATAATGTCTATGATTGATGGCTTCTCAGGCTATAATCAAATTGAAGTCCACAAGGATGATAAGGAAAAAAAACGCGTTCACCACCCCATGGGGTACCTTCATGTATGACAAAATGCCATTCAAACTGATGAACGCAGGAGCCATGTTCCAACGAGCTATGGGCATCACCTTTTTCGATGAAAGATAATTTTGTAGTGATCTATCTTGATGATCTAACAATATTTTCTAAATCTGATGCAGAGCACCTAGTGCACCTCAAATAGACGTTTGAGAAATGTTGAAAATTCGGTTTGTCTCTAAATGCCAATAAACCTCATTTTGTTGTGCAGGAAGGTAAACTCTTGGGCCACATAGTATCTAGCGATGGAATTAAAATCGACCTGAAAAGGGTTGAATCTATAGATACAATAAATATTCCTAGGAATAGAAAAGAGATTCAATCATTTTTAGGAAAAAATAATTTTTAAGAAGATTTATCCCAAACTTCGCTGAAATTGTAAAATTGATTCCAGATATGCTCAAGAAGGAAAACAAAGTTAAATGGACAACCAAAGCCAAAGATTCATTTGAATGTATTAAGAAATTTATAGGTGAAGCACCAGTGCTAGCAAGTCCAGATTATACGAAGGAATTCTTGATTTTCTCATTTTCCTCTGAACACATTATCGCGGTCGTGCTCTTACAAAAGAACGATGAAGGTTTTGAGAAGACAATAACATTAGTTAGTAAAAGTCTCAGAGATGTTGAACTGATATATGATATATTAGAAAAACAAGCATATGCAATGGTGAAAGCTCTCAAATCTTTCAGAATTTATGTGCTCCATTCTAAGGTAATCGCCTATGTACCAATCAGCGTTGTTAAGAAAATATTGGTTCAACTAGATAGTGATGAAAAAAGAGGTAGATGGTTAACCAAGATTCAAGAATTTGACCTAGAAGTAAAACCGACCAAACTGGTCAAAGGTTAGGGTTTGGCTAAATTACTAGCCGAATCAAATTTCCGGGCACTTGGGATAAATCATTTACAATCCTACAAAGATTTTCTAGATATCGAAGAGTTAGATGACCAGATACCTACGACTCAAATCCAAGAGAAATTCTCTTCTTCGACTTGGTATAAAGACATAGTTTCCTACCTTCTCACTATGCAGTGTCCAAGCAGTATGACTCCTTCCAATGCTAGAATGTTGAAGTTGCACGTAGAAAAATATTGTATCATGGAAAATCAACTATATTGGAAGGATCCTCTCAGTTTCTTACTATGTTTTCTAGTAGAATCCAAAATGGAGAGGGTAGTAAGCAAATTCCATGAAGGAGTGTGTGGAGGGAATCATGCATGGAGATAAACGACATATAAAATCCTGAGAGATGGATATTATTGGCCAAAACTATTTACTAATATGAACGCTAAAGTCAGAGCCTGTAACCCTTGTCAACTATTTTCAGGCAAGCAAAAGATTCCCACATTACCTTTGGTCCCAGTCAAAACAGAATCTTTGTTTCAACAATGGGGTCTAGATTTCATCAGTGAAATACATCCACCTTCAAGTGCACAACATAAGTGGGTTTTGACCGCTACTGACTATTTCACCAAATGGGTAGAGGCTATTCTGACGTGAAATGCAACAGATACAGTGGTGATCGGTTTCTTGGAAGAAAACATTTTGTTGAGATTTGGTTGTCCTCAGAAGATAGTTATTGATTATGCCCAAGATTTCAAGTCCATGGATTTGGTAAGTTTCTGTCAGAAGTACAACATCGTACTAGGGCATTCCATAGCCTATTACCTTAGGGCAATGAGTTAGCCAAATCCTCAAACAAGAGTCTAATCACCATAATTAAAAAAGTGTTGAATGAAAATAAGAAATCCTAGCATGTACATTTGAAATATGCTTTGTGGGCTAATCATATAGGCACTAAGAGATTGATCATAATGCCCCCTTTTCAAATAGTATACGGTACTAATGTTGTTCTCCCCATCAATCTTGCTCTGCCCATAATGAAACTATGGAAAGATGCCAAGGAAGAGACAAATCACATCACCAGGAGAATAAATCAATTGATTGAAGTCCAACAAAATAGGGCTGAAGTAGATGAGAAGCTCCAGAAATATCAGGATAGCATGAAAGACATGTTTGACCAAAAAGCTAAAGATAGGGAATTCCTTCCTGGTGATGTGATTTATCTCTTCCTTGGCATATTTCTAGAGTTTCATTATGGGCAGAGCAAGATTGATGGGGAGAACAACATCAGTACCGTATACCATTTGAAATATTCTTTGTGGGCTAATCAAATAGGCATTAAGAGATTGATCAGAATGTCCCCTTTTCAAATGGTATACGGTACTGATGTTGTTCTCCCCATCAATCTTGCTCTGCCCATAATGAAACTCTAGAAAGATTCCAAGGAAGAGCCAAATCACATCACCAGGAGAATAAATCAATTGATTGAAGTCTAACAAAATAGGGCTGAAGTAGATGAGAACCTCCAGAAATATCAGGATAGCATGAAAGCCATGTTTGACCAAAAATCTAAAGATAGGGAATTCCTTCCTGGTGATTTGGTTTTAAATTGGGATGATAGGAAGGAAGACTCGGGAAAAAATGRAAAATTCGACTGTATATGGTGTGGACTGATGCAGGAGCATCGTACATAGCCAGTCAAGCAAGCATAAAGGCRGAAGATAGTTGGAAAAGCACCAACTCACACTTTGAAATGTTTTGAAAAATTAATGAATGGATATTAATGTAATAGCTAGGGGAAGCGTACTTACATTTATATCTAGATATTGTAAACARATCTTGAGTGTTGCTCTCATCTATTGAATGTAGAGGCATTTATGCCTAATGAATGCAAGTAGGTAGATTTAATTTAATAGATTAGACAGTTTAGAAGCGTAGGAGGGAAAACAGATATAGACACCCTCATCCTTGTATCATTTTAACTTTATGATCATTCAGAATTCATAAGCAGTAGAGTTGTAGTAGAGAGCTGTAGAGAAGAACCCATGTACATAAGTACTTGAGTTAATATATGAAGCTTTGACTCAACTTTCATGGCGTTATGATGCTTATTGTTTACGTTTGTTGAATGATATGTTTACAGTTGATTTGTTTCTCTGTTATGCATTTGTTTCAATGTTGTGTTGTGTGTATGATTTCATGTTGAATGTATGAAGTCTAAGAGAGAAGAAGAATGAGTTTCAATTGTTTCTCTTCTTGAGAATTTATGCAAGGAGTGTAGTGAATGTCCGCAAGGTGTGCTTTGACGAGGGTCTAAGTTTTATCTCAAAAATCTCAGGAGAGATATCTCTGTTCTCATAACCAATAGAAGTGCAAGTGAGGCACAGAGCCGTGCAAGGTGTGTGCAGGATGGTTGAAGACTTAGAACTTATCAACTAAGGTGAAGGTTGAAGGACTACTGTTGCAAGAGTGCACAGGGTTGAATACTCAACTAACCAGAGGTTATTTGAAGATTTGTTGCAAGGAGTGTGAGCAGGATCCTTTTGGGAAGTTTGTGTTTACAAGTGAAATCTCAGGAAGGATAACACCTTTGACATGTTCAAAGGGAGATGGAGATCGAAATATTCTCATATAAGTCAAATTCAGGAGGGAGAACACTGAGTCGTTTGGGCATAATTCATTGAGGAGTGCATCTTGTGGTCATAATTCTCCATGGAGAACTCGCGAAATCACGAGGACCGTAGGATCCAGAGRAGATGTAAGCTGGTTAGGATTTGGACGAACCCACCACCCTGATATTCGACATTTCAACATTTTGGGGTTCGGCATTTYRGAAACTCCGATGAMAAGGAGTCGGGGCACTTTGCATTGAAAACACTGAAGTCGCGAAACGCGACATGTCTTTGGAGTGGAATTTTGGCATTTTGGCATTTCGGGGTTCGGGAAGTAGAGGAGGAAGTGAATTTGGAATCAATATTTTCAAACTCAAAGTACGCGAAATCTCGAAAAGGTCGTTATTTCAGAATTTAGGAATAGGTGTGACAAGTGATTTGGGGCCAAGAGTTTCAACCTCCCGGTACACAGAATCCCGAAAAGGGTCGCTATTTCAAAATTTGGGAATTGGCATGACTAGTGATTTGGGGTCGAGAGTCGTGAACTCCCGGTACACGGAATCCCAAAAGGACGTCAATCTCGCCAAAGGAGAAATTTCGTAATTCGTGGAATCATAAGGGAAAAGGAAGAATTGTTGGTTGTTCGCTCAAATTCTCGAAAGCCCAAATTAGTGGGTAATAGGTGGCATGTGCTCGTCGCTTTGGAGCGGTCAACCTCCATTGACAATTCACATTTCAGCATTTACTAAGAGCTGTGGAAATACATAGAGACTCTCCAACTCTCGAAATTCAAATTCCTTTGCGGCTTAAAAAAA
>JASDQU010737043.1:56612-71116 GCA_032191745.1 Picea mariana | reverse complement strand
TATAGGCATCTATGCCTAATGAATGCAAGTAGGTAGATTTAATTTAATAGATTAGACAGTTTAGAAGCATAGGAGGGAAACAAATATAGACACCCTCACCCTTGTATCATTGTAACTTTATGATCATTCAGAATTCATAAGCAGTAGAGTTGTAGTAGAGAGTTGTAGAGAAGAAACCATGTACATAAGCACTTGAGTTAATATATGAATATTTGACTCAACTTTCATGGTGTTATGATGCTTACTATTTACATTTGTTGAATGGTATATTTACAGTTGATTTGTTTCTCTGTTATGCATTTGTTTCAATTTTGTGTTGTGTGTATGATTTCATGTTGAATGTATAAAGTCTAAGAGTTTCAATTATTTCTCTTCTTGAGAATTTATGCAAGGAGTGTAGTGAATTTCCACAAGGTGTGCATTGATGAGGGTCTGAGTTTTATCTCAGAAATCTCAGGAGAGATATCATTGTTCTCATAACTAGTAGAAGTGCAAGTGAGGCACAGAGCCATGCAAGGTGTGTGCAGGATGGTTGAAGACTTAGAACTTATCAACTAAGGTGAAGGTTGAAGGACTATTGCTGCAAGAGTGCACAGGGTCGAATACTCAGCTAACCAGAGGTTATTTGAAGATTTGTTGCAAGGAGTGCAAGCAGGATCCTTTTGGGAAGCTTGTGTTTACAATTGAAATCTCAGGAAGGATAACACCTTTGACGTGTTCAAAGGGAGATGGAGATCAAAATATTCTCCTATAAGTCAAGTTCAGGAGGGAGAACACAGAGTCGTTTGGGCAGAAGTCATTGAGGAGTGCATCTGGTGGTCAGAATTCTCAGTGGAGAACTTGCGAAATCGCGAGGACTGTAGGATCCAGAGGAGATGTAAGGTGGTTAGGAGTTGGACGAACCCACCACCCTAATATTCGGCATTTCATCATTTTGGGGTTCATCATTTTGGAAACTTCAATGACAAGGAGCCGGGACACTTTGCATTGAAAACCCTGAAGTCATGAAATGCGACATGTCTTTGGAGTGGAATTTCGACATTTTGGCATTTCGGGGTTTAGGAAGTAGAGGAGGAAGTGAATTTGGAATCAAGAGTTTCAAAGTCCCGGTACATGGAATCCCAAAAAGGTAGTTATTTCATAATTCGGGAATAGGCACAGCAAGTGATTTGGGGCCGAGAGTTTCAACCTCCTGGTACGCAGAATCCTGAAAAGGGTCGCTATTTCAAAATTCGGGAATTGGCGCAACTAGTGATTTGGGGTCGAGAGTCCTGAACTCCCGGTACACAGAATCCCAAAAGGTCTTCGATCTCGCCAAAGGAGAAATTTCGGAATTCAGGGAATCATAAGGGAAAAGGAACGATTGTTGGTTGTTCTCTCAAAGTCCCGAAAGCCAAAATTAGTGGGTAATAGGTGGCATGTGCTCGTCGCTTTGGAGCGGTCAACCTCCATTAACAATTCACATTTCGGCATTTACTAAGAGCTGTGGAAATGCATCGGGACTCTCCAACTCCTGAAATTCGAAGTCCTTTGTGGCTTAAACAAAGGTTTTGATTAACCCTTGGCGTGGTTTTAGTGAAGATCCTACGTAGATCTCGGCCCGAGGGTTGGGGGTCTGCACCAGTTGTGGTATCAGAGCCTGATTTTGTCTGTATATTTCAGGCAAAGGGAGCTAGAGGAAAAGGAGTAGTCTGATACACACCAGTTGTGGTATCAGAGCCTGATTTTTTCTGTATATTTCAGGCAGAAGGAGCTAGAGGAAAAGGAGTAGTCTGATACACACTAGTTGTGGTATCAAAGCTCAGAACAAATTCTTTGCTTTCTGTAGCAGAGAGAAAAGAGGAAAATTTTGCAGCCATGCCGCTAAGAAGAAGAGATAGGCCAATGCCTGATCCAACAGTGGAAAGAGAAATGCGTGAGTTATGTGCCAGACTTGATGCTATGGAGATAGCATAGAGGCGCACAATTGACGTTGGGGATATCAGCGAGGATGAAAGTGAAAATGAAGCTGGAAACAAAGGAGAAGAAGTTGCAGTCCAATATGCTGCAGACGAACACCTATTTAGGGTTGTTGCAAGGATAGGTGCCAGAGCAAAAATGGACGTTCCAGTGTACAAAGGAAACTTAGATGTTGAAGAAATTCTAGACTAGATTAGAGCTCTAGACAAATACTCGGACTATGAGGATGTCGAGGAAGATAAGAAAGTCAAACATGTTGTTACTAGAATTAAAGGGCATGCAACACTGTGGTGGGATGAACTGTCGACTGACAGATGTTGGAAGGGAAAGCAGAANTAAGAAAGTCAAACATGTTGTTACTAGAATTAAAGGGCATGCAACACTATGGTGGGATGAACTGTCGACTGACAGATGTTGGAAGGGAAAGCAGAAAATCAAAATCTGGGATAGAATGGTTGCAAAGATGAAAGCCAAATTTATACCTAGGGATTATCAAATCACTCTGTTTTGGAGGATGCAGAATTTGAGACAGAAGATGTTGTCAGTGAAGAAATAAACTGAAGAATTATACAGGATAAACATCAGAGTAGGTCATCAAGAAAGCGATGATGAAAAAGTTCCTAGGTACATGAATGGTCTGTGACATGATATTCAAGATGAGATGAGCATGGTGACCATTCGAAATGTGGAAGATTCTTATCAGATAGCTCTGAAAGATGAAGAGAAGCTAAGCCAGAAGCAAGGTCAAAGAGGCCAAGGTAGAAGTCAAGACAGAGGTAAAAACATTGCCCAAGACAGAACTCTAAAACCTAAATAAGAGGGGAAGAAACCTCAACCTACGAGAGGAGGAATCTCACAAGGAAGGAAGTATGCTGATAGAAATACTTTTCCTCGAGCCAGAGGAAGAGGAAGAGATAGAGGAGGTGAAGTGAAATGCTTTGTCTGTGGAAAAATCGGACATAAATCCTATGAGTTTCCAGATAAGAAGAAATATAGTGGTGAAACTCACATTGTCAAAGCTTAAGGATGGAATGTTGAGGCAGAAGATGCTAAGGGCAGAAGATATTTGATGATGAGGAAATTTCTCTTGAAGCTGGAGAAGGAGGCAGAGAACCCAGCCCAAAGAAACACTATGTTTCAGACTTCTTGCAAAACTAAATATAGGGTATGCAAGGTCATAGTATAAAGCGGTAGCACAGACAATATTGTATCTATAGAGATGGTAGAAAAACTGGAGCTAGAGACTATTGTACATCCAAGCCCATACAGAGTTTCATGGCTACAAAAAGGACATCAGGTAAATGTCACTAAACAATGTTTAGTTGAATTTAAAATAGGAGGATATAAAGATGAAATATTATGTGATGTCATTCCCATGGATGTTTTTCATCTATTGTTGGGTAGACCATGACAATATGATAGAAATGTGGTTCATGATGGGAGAAAGAACATGTACACCCTAGAGAAAAATAGTAGGACTCACATGTTGTTGTCGATTAAGGATAAATAAGTGAAAATAGAGATGAGAAACACTGTACTTATCATGAGTGGGAAGGAACTTCTTGATGAGGTTAAGAAGAAGGAAGACACGCAATTTATTGTGGTCAAGAAGCCCAAAATTATTTTGACCAGTACGAAGATAGATGATTTACCATAAGAAATCTAGGAGTTGCTGGGAGAGTTTGCTGATATAGTAGTGGACGAACTACCTTGTTCGTTGCCACCTATCAGGAGTATAAGTCATCATATCGATCTTATACCTAGAGCCAGTTTATCAAACAAAGAAACATATCGGTTGACGTTGCAGGAAAATGAAGAAGTTAAGAGACAGGTCCAAGACTTAATGGACAAAGGATTGATTTGAGAAAGATTGAGTCCATGCGTTGTTCCGACAGTGCTCAGCCCAAAGAAAGACGGAGGCTGGAGAATGTGTACAAAATCAAGGGAAATCAATAAGATTACCATCAGATACAGATTTCCATTTCCAAGGATGGATGACTTGATGGATTGCTTGAGTGGAGCAAAGTTTTTTTCAAAGATTGATTTGAAAAGCGGGTATCATCTTATTCAAATGAGAGAAGGTGATGAATGGAAGACAACATTCAAGATGAATGAGGGTCTGTATGAATGGCTTGTCATGCCATTTGGCTTAACAAATTCACCCAATACTTTCATGAGGTTGATGAACGAAGTGTTGAAGGATTTCGTAGGGAAATTCATCATTGTATATCTTGACGATATATTAATTTTCAACAAAACTGAAGCAGAGCACTTAAAGCACTTAGTTGCAGTAATGAGGAGGTTACAACAAGAGAAATTGTTGATCAATATGAAGAAATCATCATTTATGAGGACATAACTCATTTATTTGGGTTTTGTTATCTCTGCAAATGAATTGAAAATGGATCCGGAAAAGATAAATGTGATTAAGAATTGGCCATCGCCGAAGAGTGTATTTGAAGTTAGAAGATTCCATGGTTTGCCTATATTCTACAGGAAATTCATCTGAAACTTCAGTGTAATTAGTGCACCGATGATGGATACGGTGAAGAAAAGACATAAATGTTTTCACTTGATGGAGGAAGCAGAGAAGAGCTTCAACCTGCTGAAGAAGAAGATCATTGAGCAACCAATTTTGGTTTTGCTGCATTTTAGCAAGACATTTCAGGTCAAGTGTGACGCGAGTGGATTTGAAATTGAAGTGATCTTGAGCCAAGACAATAGGTCGATCACATATTTAAGTGAAAAACTGAATGAAGCGAAGATTAAGTACTCCACATATGACAAAGAATTTTATGCAGTCATACAAGCGCTGAAGAAATGGAGACACTATTTGGTTCCCAAGGAGTGCTTTTTGTACATCGATAATCGTGTTTTGTAATTCGCGACTCGACAAGAGAAGTTGAACCAAAAACATGCTAAATGGGTTGAATTCATGCATAATTTTACTTTTGTGATTAATCATATTTCTGGAACTGCTAACAAAGTTGTTGATGCTTTGAGCAGGAAATGTTTTCTTATGCAGGAATTCAGAGTCAAGACTTTGGGTTTTGATAACCTCAAAGAAATGTACAGGGATGACCCAGATTTTAAAGAGGCATATGAGGCATCTGAGAATACAATTCTTAGGGATAGAAGCCAATGGAATGAATACATGATCTAGAATGGATTATTGTTCAGGGGAAATCAACTATGTATTCTGAAATTCTCCATGAGTGATCCAGGTGGATATCGGTGGCAACCCACCTTTTTTCGACTGGCTCAAAACAGTTTTCTGGCAATTTTGGCAATTTACTATTTTTAGCAGTTTTTTTGGGTACAAACTTCCGGGGCCATTTTGAGGCCCTAAATGATGTTTTTTTGGGTATGTTGCTCTTGCAAAATAGCATCTATGATGCTATTTTGTCTCTATCATTCTAGTTCTCGGATAGATCTTTCCAACAAGCTATCGAGCACCCCAAACGAAGATCGTATGCAAAAGTTACGACCCCGGGAAGTTGATGTACTAACTTACCCAAACGGGGCCCACATGAATTTTGGCGCTTCATCTCCTAGGGTTAGGTTTTTGGATGTCTAGGACTTTTGGCATTCCCATCTATTGTAAAAAGGCCTTCCGAGCCTCATTGTAATCATCTTCTTGCGAATGCGAGTAGCTGTCACATCTCTTCTCAGAGATAAGCTGCCACCATTCTAACGAGTCTTTCACTATGTATTTTTACAGTCTCTATACATTTCTTTCATTAATAGAAATCGTGGATTACTGTATATTTGTGTTTATGGTTTCATCTCTAATACATTTATGTTATATTATTGAATATCTGTAATATCTTTGTGCATTTCTTTATTATATCTCCGATCTCATTTCGTGTAGAAAATAATCCGGATCAGTGGTATCAGAGCAGGCTGCTCTTGATTGTTTTTTTTAGTGCATGTCCCCGACGAGGTCCGAGTATAGAAATTTGGGTCTCAAGATTGTCTCTCTTGAGGAAAATCTCTCTCACACACCCAAGAAACCCTCAATGGCAAAAGAAAATAAAAACGACGGAGCAGACGATCCTATCAGTCTGTTGCTTGAGAAAGCTCTCACGCGACAGAGGGACGAAATGATGGAGAATTTTTCCCACATCCTTCAATGCCTCCCGATAGCATCAGGCGCATCTTCATCAAGCGGCCACTTTGGAGTCACCTCGCCTTTCAAGGTACAGGTTAATTTTGATATTCTCGTATTTGAAGGTCAAATAGATGCAGATGCCATAGATAAATGGTTAAATCTGCTAGAAGCTTATTTCTCCGTTCATAATTTTTCAGACAAGGAAAAGATCACATTCGCACTCCTTAAGGCTCTCCCCCATGTCAAACATTGTTGGGAAACTTACTGGGAGAAGAGTTCCACAAAGGAGTCTGGAATATATGGGGCTAAGTCCACTTGGGATTTTTTTGTGGATACGGTAAAGGAACAGTATTACCCTGTTGGCAACTATGAGGACCAGTACATGAGATGGAACACCCTATGACAAGAGAAGGGCCAATCAGTTTCAGAGTTCACTAATAGCTTCCATACCTTGTGCACCAAGATGGGTATCAAAGACTCTGAATGACATTTGGTTCTAAAATACTGTGGGGCTCTACATAGATACATCCAAACTGAAATGGATTTTCTGGACATCTCATCACTCGGTGTTGCCTATCGATATGTTGTTAAAATTGAGCAGAAATTTAAGCACTAGAACAAATGGGAGTTTGGGTCTGCAAATCTACAACAACCAAAGCATGACAAAAACAGCCCTAACAAACAGTCTCCCGAAAACTAGTCCAAGACACAGAAAAAGAAGGGTCATGGGAAGACAAAGAAGGAAACCGGAAAATGGTGCGATTTCCACAAAATTCCCTGGCACAACACCGATGAATGTCTCTCAAAACAATCATTGGTGGTCGAGATCAAAGACAAGGAGCCAAACCTGGATTCAGAATCTGATTCTGAAAATAATGGGAAAAGACAGATCATCGATGCATACCCCACTACTATTGTCGCGACCGCAGCAATTCAACCGGAAGAACCAACAGATCCAGAAGAGGGGGAGTGCCTTTTTCATTCACAGATGTGGGTGAAGGGGACCCCGCTGCATTTTATTGCTGATATCGGAAGCCAGAAGAACCTCATCTCAGTAGAGGTCATTAAAAAGTTGGGATTGTTGACAACACCACACCCGCAACCATACAACATCGGGTGGCTTCGCCAAGGACGAGATCTTCGTGTCAGCCAACAGTGTCAATTGTCATACGGCATCCAACCCTTCAAGGATGAGGTATTATGTGATGTTTCCCCACTGGATGTCTATGATGTTCTCTTGGGCCAGCCATATATGTGGAAATGCCATGCTATCTATGAGTCTCGACCCCGTAGTGTCATTATTACTCTGGGGGGTCATATCTACAAGATACCAGAGGTAGTTCCAACTACTGCCCCACCTAAACAGTGCTGCAAGGTAGTATCTCATACTACAAAATTCATCTTCTCCACAATCTATTCAAAAGGGGAACAAAAGGATACTGCAACCACTACAGTCTCGACCCAAGCACCTTCTATCCACCAGAAGCAGGTCGACAAGGTTGCAGCAAAGAACAAAGATTCATTCTACACATAGTCATCTAAAATAGACAGACTAATTAAAAAGGTCCAACCTTTCCAGCCACAGGTTTGTGACAGATTTCCACAAACTAAGAAGCGCGACGTCTCCAACAATACAAGCAGCTCACCCAGATGCAGATCTAGCAAACGCTTTTCTCTCTACTCAATGCAATGGAGACCACTGCTTCCTAAGGAGGGAGGATTGATCTAGGTGGATATCGGTGGCCACCCACCTTTTTCGACTGGCTCAAAATAGTTTTCTGGCAATTTTGGCAATTTACTATTTTTAGCAGTTTTTTTGGGTCCGAACTTCCAGGGCCATTTTGAGGCCCTAAACGATGTTTTTTTTGGTATGTTTCTCTCGCAAAATAAAATCTACGATGCTATTTTTTCTTGAGCGTTGTAGTTCTCGGATAGATCTTTCCAACGAGCTATCGAGCGCCCCAAACGGAGATCGTATGCAAAAGTTACGACCCCGTGAAGTTGATGTACTAACTTACCCAAACAGGGCCCACATGACTTTTGGCGCTTCATCTCCTAGGGTTAGGTTTTTGGATGTCTAGGACTTTTGGAATTCCCGTCTATTGTAAAAAGGCCTTCCGAGCCTCATTGTAATCATCTTCTTGTGAATGCGAGTAGCCGTCACACCTCTTCTCAGAGATAAGCTGCCACCATTCTAGCGAGTCTTTCACTTTGTATTTTTATAGTCTCTGTACATTCTTTCATTAATAGAAATCATGGATTACTGTATATATGTGTTTATGGTTGCATCTCTGGTACATTTCTGTTATATTATTGAATATCTGCAATATCTCTGTGCCTTTCTTTATTATATCTCCGATCTCATTTCGTGCCGAAAATAATCCAGATCAACGAGGGAGAATTTCCTGAAGGAAAAACATAGTGGAGGATTGGTCAGACATTTCGGTCATGACAAGATGTTCTCAAAGTTGAATGCCTCATATTTTTGGCCAGGGATGAGGACAGATGTTAGGAAATTTGTGGACAGGTGTACAATTCGTTAGCACATGAAAGGAAAAAGGAAGAACACAGGGTTATACCAACCATTACTCATACCTGAAAGGCCGTGGGATGCAGTGAGCATGGATTTTGTATTGGGGCTGCCAAGAACATAGAGAGGATATGATTCAATATTTGTGGTAGTCGATAGATTTTCAAAAATGGCACATTTCATACCATGCCATAAAACCAACGATGCAACTCATATTGCGAACCTGTTTTTCAAGGAAGTCGTCAGACTTCACAGTTTTCCAAAGAGTATCATGTCTGATCGAGATACCAAGTTCATAGGGAATTTCTGGAGGACCTTATGGAAGAAGTTGGGGACAAGTTTGTCTTTTAGCTCAGCATATCATCCTCAGACGGATGGGAAAACAGAAGTCGTGAACATGAGTTTGGGAGATTTGTTAAGGAGCTTACTGACTGAACACCACAATCAATGGGATCACATTCTGCCATAGGCGGAATTCACTTACAATGATTCAATCAATAGAAGAACAGGGAAAAGTCCATTCCAGATTGTATATGGAATGCAGCCAAGGGGAGTTTCTGAATTGAAAGATTTGGAACAAAATGAATTTAGGATTGCTAGTGCAGAGGACTTTGCAGAAGGAGTGAAGAAGCTCCACAACCAAGTTAAGGAGCGATTGCAAGATTCAAGTCAATAATACAAGAAGAGAGCATATCAACACAGGCGAGAACTTCAATTTGAAGTTGGTGATCTGATTCTTGCGCATCTGACGAAGGAAAGGTTCCAAAGGGGAATGTATAATAAGCTGAAGATGAAAACGATTGGACCGTGCAAGGTCATAAGGAAATTTTGGGCAAACACATATGAGATTGAATTACCCGATGGGGTCGGAATCTCACCGATATTCAATGTTGCAGATTTGTACCCTTACAGAGCTGAAGAAGTAGGAGCAGAGGAGGAACATAAATAAATTCAATGGACAAAACAAATGCTTGTAGCTGAAAAGCCATAGATGGAAAGTGTAATTGACAAAAGGATTAGAAAAAAGACCAGGAGAAAAGAGTATTTTGAATACTAGGTGAAATAGAAGGGACATCCAGTTGAAGATGTCAGTTGGGAGGATGAAGCAACAATTCATAGGCATGGACAGACTATACAAGAGCTCATGAACAGGATTTCATGAAAATTTCCAAGCAAGGGAGTATGATGCAGGAGCATTGTACACATCCATCCAAGTGAGCATAAAGGTAGAAGACAACTAGAAAATCACCAACGCACATTTTGAAATGTTTTGAAAAATTAATGAATAGATATTAATGTAATAGCTAGGGAAAGCGTACTTACATTTATATCTAGATATTGTAAACAGATCTTAAGCGTTACTCTCATCTGTCGAATGTAGATGCATTTATGCTTAATGAATGCAAGTAGGTAGATTTAATTTAATAGATTAGACAGTTTAGAAGCGTAGGAGGGAAAACAGATATAGACACCCTCACCCCTGTATCATTGTAACTTTATGATCATTCAGAATTCATAAGCAGTAGAGCTATAGCAGAGAGCTGTAGAGAAGAACCCATGTACAGGAGAACTTGAGTTAATATATGAAGCTTTGACTCAACTTTCATGGCATTATGATGCTTACTGTTTACATTTGTTGAATGGTATGTTTATAGTTGATTTGTTTCTCTGTTATGAATTTGTTTCAATGTTGTGTTGTGTGTATGATTTCATGTTGAATGTATGAAGTCTGAGAGAGAAGAAGAATGAGTTTCAATTATTTCTCTTCCTAAGAATTCTTGCAAGGAGTGTAGTGAACGCCTGCAACGTGTGCATTGATGAGGGTCTGAGTTTTATCTCAGAAATCTCAAGAGAGATATCGTTGTTCTCATAACCAGCAAAAGTGCAGGTGAGGCACAGAGTCGTGCAATGTGTGCACATGCTGGTTGAAGTCTTAGAACTTATCAACTAAGGTGAAGGTTGAAGGACTATTGTTTCAAGAGTGCAGAAGGTCGAAGACTCAAATAACTAGAGGTTATTTGAATATTTTCTGCAAGGAGTGCAAGCATGGATCCTTTTGGGAAGCTTGAGTTTACAAGTGAAAGCTCAGGAAGGATAACACTTTTGACGTGTTCAAAGGGAGACAGAGACCGAAATTGTCTCATAGAATTCAAGTTCATGAGGGAGAACACTGATTCATTTGGGCAGAAGTCATTGAGGAGTGCAACTGGTGTTCATAATTCTCTGTGGAGAACTCGCAAAATCGCAAGATATCAGTCACTAAGAGCCAAGGGGCAACCAACCCAATTTTTCATGTTGGTTTATATCATGGACGTCATCTATTTCATGATTCTTTTTCCACTGATGAAATGGAGCTGGACTCCAAATAGTGTCAAACCCATAAATATTTATCATTCGAAGCTTTGGGAAGAAAAGGAAAAGGAATCCTTTGAGATCTGCAACTGGGTAGTGGTGTCGATGCACACTACCATATATGATTGTCCACCTCCCAGAATTTCAGATAAAATTGTGACTAGCATAGGCAAAATAGAAGACTGGTACATCGAGGAACACTTCTTCTATATTAGGGTTTTTGGATGTTCAGTTCCTCCATATGATTTTCCGTAAATTTTACCAGATCAACTAGTTTGCCGAGAGGTCACACGGCAAAATGTGCTCGCTGGGATTAGTAAGGAGCTCAAAGAAACACAGAAAAAGGTATGGCCCTCTTTTCCCCTGTAGATTGGTACATTTTCCCTAATGGATTTCGATCACTCTAAAGTAGAGGCTGCGGCCTTGGAAGAAATAAAGATGGTCAACATTTAATTCAAGAAGCATGACCCACAGAAGGTCGTGGGTAATCACATGGCCAACTGCAATTTGAAAAGTTATGAACACAAAGACTCTCCTCAAGATGAGATTTTTTGAGGAGCGAGATCCTATCTAGAGGTATTGAGTCAGGTTTGATCTTTGTCACCCGATAAAATGATTGATTTTTATGAATTCCAGAGGCACCAAAGAAGTATCCCCCCTAAAGTGTCACAAGGAGGAACCCCGACATCTCCAGTTGCACATCAAATAGAGACCTGAATCTCAGAAGTAGTTATTTCTAGTGGACAGGGAACTCAAGTAATCCTAGAGAATACTGAGGTTTTGACTTGGGAAGGGGATACTATATTGACATATATACAAAGTGATCAAGGTAAAGACCAGACTGAGACATTGACAAAGAAAGGGGAAGAATGGCCACTGTTTACACTAGATGAATCAACTACATATGTGGCCATAAAACTGTCGTTCATTGAAATCGGTAGCCCCATCCATTTCATCACATCATTACAATTCAGCAGAGGGAATCCAAATGTAGAGGTAATATTCATAGAGGACCTCGCACCCATTTCGGTTGAAGAGTTGCCTCCTTCCAATTTCTTTTTCAGTGAGAAAAGGAAGATTGTGGTGAAGAGAGAAATGCACCAAAAGGAAGGTTCAGTTGTCAAAATACACAGGGTGCTAATTGATGGAGACGCCTCAGAGGAGGTTGAATTCGTTGAAGAAGTAGCAGGTTTGTTGGGGGATTTTGCAACAACCAATCAGTTTTCAGTCGAAAATCTAAAAGAACGACTGAAGGAGAAAGAACTGTTAATAAGCCAATTGCAGAATCAAATGAAGACTGTAGAAAATAATGTTTGGATTGAGGTCAACAAGGGTTTCAAGAATATTAGAGCCAACGATAAACAGGAAATCCACCAGCTCAAATCTAGCCTCGAGGAGATGCGCAGGAATATATAGGTGATCCAAGAACGGGCTACCCAGAAGGATGAGTTGGTAAGGAAACTACAAGCCAAAGTAAGCTCTACCAAAAACATGATTGTAGATATAATAGTGTTCCAAGATCAGGCATTGGAAGTCCTAAAGGAACTGGAAGCAACACAGAAAATCCTTCTCACTAAGGTTGAAAATGTCCAAGTTCATTTTTGGGTGATATATTAAGCATTAAATAACATTTGTTTAAGAGAGAGAGAATCTATTTCTTCCCGAACTACCTTACAATAAGCATTTGTGTCGTCAGCAAAAGAAGGAGTAGCTATGGCTTCTAGGTTTTCCATTTCAGAAAAGATCAGAGGTGATATAATACTAAAGACCTGGGAATCTAGCATAGCTGAAAGAAGGAAAATGACTAAGGAAGTGAAGGAGTTTTGTGAAGAGGCTTTCCACTCACCCAACAAAGAATAATTAGGCCTTGATAAAGAAGATAGCTCTGGAGTATTGGGACAGATTGACATAACAAAACATCAACTTGACATTAAGACAAATATGGAAGAGGC
The DNA here is from genome assembly GCA_032191745.1 of Picea mariana. Taxonomy (NCBI): domain Eukaryota; kingdom Viridiplantae; phylum Streptophyta; class Pinopsida; order Pinales; family Pinaceae; genus Picea; species Picea mariana. Next base: position 58,212 of record JASDQU010737043.1, on the reverse strand, counting down.
TCAGGCCGAAATCTCATAGATAAAACAGGTTGATATTATTCAAATAAATAGATGGCTAGTGAAGCCTAGTCTGCAATTACAATCTATAGTTTTAGAAGATAGACGAATGGAAGAAATATTGCCTCAATTGGAAAAAAAATTATATATTTTTGAGGATAATAATTTAATAGAGCCCTCTAGGCTAGTGGCACAATTTGTGATCAGATGCATCAAATGTATTGAGAAAGGAAAAGGTAGCACCACTGGAAACAAATGAGATGACTTGTGTAAGTTATCTATTTCGAAGCTGGAGAACTAGAGAGAAAAATGCCTCTACCAGCATAATGAGGAGACCAACAGAAATGCAAGCAAAACGTTTCAGATTTCATATTCTATAAATTTACTATTTTAGAAATAGACGAATTCCAATCGCTTAAGGTTGAGAACTTTTTTTATAAATACATATTTCAAAGAATGAAAACGGACTTCTTCTTGCCATATTGTAACTAAGAAAACTCATCCTTTGTGAGTATTAATACAAGTGCAGATAGGGATTCCAAATTGTTTGTTGTTTGAGTTATGTGCCCTCTTTTTGTTTCATATATTATGTTCTCTTTAAGTTACTCCTGAACAAGTGAATGATTACAATTTAGTACAATATCTACTGTGATTACATTTCATTTAGTATTTGATTAGCAAGCAGTTTTTCTTCTTCATTTTCTATCAGCAAATACAAGACTGCATGTTATTTGGATCGCTATATCTTATATCCTTTTAGAAGTGCATTCTACATTTTCTTCTACTATAAAAAAGGTAAGACTCTTCTGTCATTGATGCCTTAGTTTGTTTAATAGTTTTGTAAATTTCTTCTCCTCTCTCAAATTTGATAAATTGACTCAGACAATGAAATACAACCTCTTTTTTGTTCATATATTAATTTCATTTGAGGATTTAACTCTTACAAAACATGTTAGTCTCTATTTTTGCTTTTGGTTTAGTGAGAAACTCTAATTCTAAAGTCCTCCCTACCTATACTTCATTGTTTTCTTTCATTTGATTTTTATCTTTGTTTTGAGTTTGCTATGTTTCACATTTTATCTTTTTGAATAATTTTCTTAAGTTTGGGGTTTAAGACATGGTTTTAGGAGAATTTTCATATCATATGCCTATTTGAATCTTTCTAATTCAAATTTCTGCCAAAGTTATTAATAGTGCTACTGGAATAACGTTATTCCCGTAGTGCTAATGTAATCATGTCATGATAAGCATCAACCACCCTGATTTTGTTATGATTACAAAAATCATGGACTGATAATCCACATGTGTCCCATAATATCTCTTGAATCATTATACAGTTCAAACCGTTACATGATGGGATCATTATGTACCTGCAAAGACCCTCTTCAAATCTTCATATTTCCAAACATCATTTTATGATCCTGTCATTTGTCGTTCTAATTTGTTGAATTATAAGCACGGGTATTTTTTCAGAAGAAACTGTTATATGATAACAGTTGCAGGTTGTAAATTCCACTTCCAAACAGTGTCGATTTGTAGCATCGTGTTAGTGATATGGCACCTAAAAGAAGTGGTCAAGTTGTCATATTAGAATCCGAGGGGG
>JASDQU010737042.1:138681-151126 GCA_032191745.1 Picea mariana | reverse complement strand
CACACCCCCTTTAGGAAATGGGATCCAAACACAGCTAAAAAAACCTCTAAATCAAGAATATAATCAGACTCCACAACCAACAATCTCCTACTTGGAGACTGATTACAAAAACTCCATTATTATTGTACCTATTGGATTATGATCCACCTTGGACCTGGAAAATTTCTCATCTTCACCTTCATGCTTGAAGGCCAACTGAAATTGAGTAGGAACACAATTTCTCCCTGGTTACTACCTTGTTAACATGTTTGCAGGATTCTAGCTAGTATGTATATTTTCCAACTTCAATCGTCCATCTTCCAAGATGGATCGTATGAAATGGTACTTGAGTTGTATATGCTTAGTCTTAGAATAGAAGGTTGAGTTATTTTCAAGATGAATGGAACTCTCGCTATCACAATACAACCCGTTATTCTCTTGCTTCTTTCCCAATTCCTTCATAAACCTTTGTAACCAAATCAATTCTTTACTAGCCTCTGTAGCAACAACATACCTTGGTTCCATTGTTGAAAGTGAAACAACCTTTTGCAGTTTTGAAATCCAACTTACGATTGTTCCACCTACAGTAAAAACATACCCTATGGTGCTCCTCCTGCTATCTTAATCCAGGTGGATATTGATGGCCACGCACCTTTTCCAACTCGCTCAAACCAATTTTCTGGCAATTTTGGCAATTTACTATTTTTAGTAGTTTTAACTTCCGGGGCCATTTTGAGGGCCTAAATGAAGTTTTTTCGAGATAGAGATTCTCAATGATATCTAAAGGAATGATTGATCCCCCAAAATGAATCTTCTCGATGATACCTTTCCAATGGGCTATCGTGCGCCTAAAACGAAGATCGTATGCAAAAGTTTCGACCCCGAGAAGTTGATGTACTAACTTACCCAAACGGGGCCCTGTCGATGGGCGTAACTGACACACCGTCAACTGGAAGGTCAAATCTGGACCGAGGCTATCTAAATAACCCAATCTGTTTGGAATGAAATGACCTGACGGGTTTAATGGTTCTGTTGGCCAACTAAAGTTCTAAAAATAATAAAATAAATGAAAGTAATCTATAAAACTACGATACTATGAACATAAATTTAATAATTTACAAGTGTTAAAACATAAATGTGAACATGTGCACGTGATTATGAAAAGGGTATTTAAAATTTGCAAGGTTTATGGGATATTTTGTGAAATAGATGTTTCGAACATGCTTAAGAAGTAGATAAAGAAAGCACATAAATTTTATGTTTTCTGTTTACAATCGAAAGAACTAAAGAAAACTAATAAAACACAATTGAAATAAGAACAGATAATAGTCAAAGCTAACTCAAATTGTTCCTATTTCATTGATAAATAATCAAACTAAAGAAAATGCGACTAAACTGACTTGTAATTAATCAATTAAAATGAGTTTGTGTCACTGCGCAATTCAAGCTCCTACTTGTCCTTCCTATGAGGAAAACCTGTAATAGAATGGTGCCAGCATTCCCAAAACAAACTCAAAGGGTATTTTGGAACAAGAATATAACAACAAACAAATAAATATACAGATCTGGTGATCTTATAATGATGAACACTTATAATAAAAAAAACTTAATACAAATCATTCATGTAATACATCATCCAATATCCAACATAAATCCACGATATTTAAATGAAATATTGATCACAGATGTAATATAGGACAGTAAATTATGGATAGAAATAAAGTGCTGAAATAATATGAAGTATCATACAATGATCAGACTAAAGCTGTATAAATGTAATAACATTTCATAAGATAAAGGAAAAACATAATGGATAAGAGCCACGCTGGTCTAAATCCAAGGAGTTAACATCTTCTCCATATCAGTCTTGAAATTCATATATCCATAATGTGTCCAAACCAAAGCTGTCCTCACTACTAAGAGTGACCAGTATTTAAACTAGTTCAGGATTCAAATGCTCTTATCATACAAGATAGAGTTGAATCCACAAAAATCAGATAATATTACAAAAATAGTGAAACTAGAAACCACTCATGCATGAGTTGGTTTGTCAAAAATAAACCAAAGTTTTATAAACATAAAGAGGGAGAGACTATTGAATAATTGAGTGTATGATTCAAGGTGTTTGCTCCATGCAATCAACATCATAATCATCCATTTCCTATAGATAGAAAAACCGATTTGATATTTAGATAACAATACTAATTATTATTCAAAATATACTGGCTACAGAATCATATATTCTATAGCTAGTCTTATTATTAGCAAATGAAATCAAATTAAATCTCTCTATTTTAGTTTTTATAACAAAATGGAATAAAATTAAAACAAAATCGTTTTACAATTAGAAATTAGCAAAAGAAGGATTTGACAGTTCAAAATTTATAATGGCTTTGAAACTAGTTGTGTTTTTTATTATGATATTCCCAGACTTCTTGGATATTTTGTTTTCCATCTCTGTGTGTTCCTTCAAGTCAAAGTTCTCTCGTTCCAATAGGGCATTCCGAGTAGCCAAGTGTTTTACTTGAGCTTGTAAGAGCGGAATATCTCTATAATAACGCTCAATCCAGTCTAAGAAGTTGTCACAATGCACTAGGGTATTGGTAGACCGACGTGATACAGTCAACAATGGGTACTTCATTTTTACATGTGGCTTGTTCCAGGTCGTCACTAATAACTGTAAAACCTTCTTTTCCCTTGAGAAACGGGGGTAGCTTAGTCATGAAGTCATACTGTTCAACCGAGGTAATAGCCTCTTTCCTGGGACATTGATTGTTTGGGTTTTCATGAGCCAAGAAATCGTTTATCTCTCGGTCTGAACATTGATCGTTGACCTGGATCGTAACGATCGAGCTCAAATGATCACTTTTTCGATTTCTTAATTTTCTAGAAATCAAACGACCAGCCTTCTTATTCCTAAAATTTAAATCTAAGCTCTGTTGTTTCTTTCCCTTAAGGAAATTCTTCACAACATGTTTATCGTTATTGTTCACATTAGATTCATTCATAGGCACAAGGTGATATTTCTCTTTTAATTTGGTAATTACCTATTCCAAATATCTTCTAGGTGAAAATCTACATGGCAATTCCTTATCCACAGGGGTTTCATCAACAATAGAAGCTGGTTCATTGAATTTGGAGCCACCAAATAAATTGAAGACCTGGATTTCGATCACTGGTCTGTCCAAACTGGGGTTTACAATTAAATGAGGGCTGACTGTATCGTCAACCTGGGTGAAGCCATTTCAGATCAGGAAACCCTCCCAATTATCACTAATTTGCGACATGTGGGAAACCAACAAGATATTACCGAATCCATGATGAAACAAACTCGACAGAGAATTCGTGCTCTGTCGCTTATAGCGCTTAGACATTTATAAAGGCTCATTAATAGGTAAAAAGGAAAATTCAACTCAAATCCTATGAAAATCATAAGCAACCGAATGTGGTATAGAAAAACCAACTCATATCGGCCTTCACAAGTGACAAACTATTTCAGAATTAAAATGATATTGTGTCATCTAGGTTTTAGAAATTTAGCAATGGGAAGACCTTTTATACAACAAGTGGATTTGCAGGAAGCTATGAATAAAATCCATGGGACATCCTCTATTTTAGCGTTCTTAAACCACTTTTCTCCTTTCAATGGAAGTCTTTTCACCCTGCTTATGAAATCCTCTATTATTTGTAGCTCTACATCCCCGACATTGGCCCTAAAACCGTCGAAAGTGTGTGAAAAATCCTGTGCAACCTGGATATTATATCCTTCGAACTTCTTGAGGAACACATCACACTTGTGAGCCTTCAGGTCATCTATGGCATCATCATGGGACAGAAGAGCTTGGCATCTGTTCAGCTCGATATGAACCATGGGTTCCATTGCCATTGTGAAAAGGGTACAACAAATATCACAAGGGATAGGTTTAGATTTCCAATGGACAAACAACAGAGAGAGGTCTAAGCGAACTGTAATAGCACAAAAAATGCAAAGTTTGGGCACTGTCATAACTTGGAAATAAGATTTAGGGGAAATGAAAACCAGAGGGCTCGTAAAACTATGAACCATCTCCCACGATGAGTGCCAAACCCTCCACAGTACAAAACCCCAATTCGCATAATGAATGATCTCATTAATATTCAGCCCAACAAAGTGAATTGAAAATGTAGGTACAACATGCCTGTACCAATTGATATGAATGTTGATATGAAAATTTAGCTCATGAAAACTATATCAACTATTAACCAACGTTTTTGTGCATTCAAACATTTCACAAATTAAATCAACAATAAACTATAGAACCAATGAAGTCACGGTACCCATAATACATAAAGATTTTGATAGTGTATTAATCAATAAGTTCATAAGACTTGCGTTTTAACCATATATGGGTGCCTTCTAAAACAATATTTCTAAGGTAAAATATAGGTAACCAAGACCAAGTTTTGTATTTAAATTCATGCTTACAATCATGAATTTAAAACAAAACTAACGAAAGTGCAAATGAAAAAACTCAATAAGATAAGCTTAACCAAATCATCACCTGGAAACTCAGAAACATAATATTTACAAATGGAAGGTGATGGAAGCTACAGAAAGGTATAATCTCTTTGTGGAAACTTTGATTGTGATAAGAGTAAAAAATTATTGGTAGCTCCCAACAATGGCGACATACTGGGGGAAGCAGTTATCTCTACATCACCAGATAATTCATGTTAGGGTAAATCAGATGAAAATGTTTTTTTAGAAATAGTTAACAACAGGTCAAGCATCCTGATCATAACTCAGAAATAACACAGTTTAGTATTAGATGTATTTTTGTTCAGAAAATGTAATCCGACATCTAACTTAGATTACAAGTGTAGTGATGTTTATGCAGTTGACTTCAATATTGTTGACAGGGCCACTGCTGCCAGCAGGCATCCATAACCTCGATAGGGATGTCATTTGACCCACTCTTGTACCTCTATCGTGTCCAAGAGTCATCCATTTATGATATGGGACATCTTTTCACTTTGATCAAATTGAAAAACAAACTTGAGGATCTTCTTAAACCCGACATTGCTTTGTTGCCAACAGGCTTGTTCAGTACCCCGATGAAGTTGCCTTGGTATCATGCATGCATTTACCCGCTGCCAGCAGACCTGTTCAGCGTCCCGATGGGTTTACGTACACTTCCCACACATTACCGTTTTTTCAACCCTCTAGAATTTGTTTATAATTTTCATAACTTAATAATATTCAAGAGGGTGGGGTGATACTGAAAATCTCATAGTTTGGCATAAAAATTTCGATAAAAAATTATTCTCCTTTTTTATGATATTCATCATACTTTGGACACTTGGATTTCTGTTAGGAAACCATCTCGAGGACAGGAAGGTACAATTGATTTGTTTTTCTCAAAACAGGGACATCGTTAGAAGTTTATTAATGGCAATCACGTCTACTTGTAATTTCAATGAGAAACCAAAAACATTGATTTGAACAGAAACTCACTTCTGTTGATCTGAGTTTTAACACTTATTGCGCAGGTGCTTGGGAAGTTATCAACTGCTTCTAATGAATGAAAATTTTGATTCCCTTCCACAAATGAGATGGTGAGTCAGATATAATTATTTAGAAAACAAATCAAAATCAAAATGAAAAGAACCAAAATAAAAATAGAAAATAAAACATAAAAAATATTTACAGAAGGGTGGAGAAAAAATCTTCAGGTGAAATACCTCTTGAGGGCCTGGCCATTCACTGGGAAAGTGTTTGGTTGTCCCTCCAAATTATGCAGATGGAAAGAGATGGGACCCAATTTTTCAGAAATTACAAATGGTCCCAGCCACAGGTTTTGGAACTTGGTATGTTCCCCCTTACCCTTGTGGGATTTATCCCACTTCATAACAAGATCTCCAACATCGAAATTCCTATCTAAAGATGAATTTGAATCAAACCATCTTTTTAAAATTTTCTAGTGCTGATCCAATTTCTGCTTTGCTTGTGTCCTCTCCTTCTCTAGTTTTAATAAGGCATTTATTCGATTTTCTAGAGGAGGGCACTCCTCTTCTTGAACTTTTTGTGACAATTGCAGAGAAGGAAGTAGGACATGTGGGGGAATAATGGCTTCTCTTCCATAAATGAGGAAGAAAGGGGAATTACCAACAAAATATTTTGGTGTTACCCTATCATCCCATAGTGCATTATACAGTGCATTGTGCCAGTTTTTGTGATTTTATGAAAATATCCTTTTAATAATCTTGATTAATTTTTTGTTTGTTGATTCTGCTAGGCCATTTCCTTGAGCATAGTAGCTTGTAGAATACTTCAGTTTAATCCCTTTTTCTAGAGAAAAAATGTTCATATCAAGGGATGAAAAGTAAGAGGTATTATAAAAAACCAGACATTCAGGAATGCTGAATCGAGTGTGATATGAGAGTTCAGAAAAGATACTACCTGACTTGTGTTTACCACTTTTAAAGGTACAACTTTGGACCACCTTGTAAAATAGTCTATTGATGTAAGGATATACTTGTGCTGCTGTGAAGAAGAGGGATTAATTGGTCCTATGATGTCTAGGCCCCATTGCTGAATAGGTGAATCCACAGTAACAAGCTGTAAAGGGAATGCTGCCTTTTTCACTCGTCCTGGAGCCTTTTGGCAGATGATTCATTTACGAGACAACGTATGGGCATATTTAAACAAGGTAAGCCAATAGTACCCATCTCTTAGCACTTTGTGGGCAGTGGTATCCCCACCGAAGTGACCATCGGCTTCACCTACATGAATTTCAGATAGCACTTTTTTTTACTCTTCCTTTTCTAAACAATGCAAAAAAACACCATTGAAGTTCTTTCAAAATAATACATCATTTATTAACTGGAAAGATGCAGATTTAAGCCTAAGTTCTCTTCTATTTTTAGGATTAATATTGCAGGGAGCATATCCATGTGTTAAATATAATCTAATGTTCTCATACCAAGAATTGGCAGTAGCTTGTGCATAGTTGATCTGTTTTTCGTTATGTTGATCGACAGTTGATGTGTTTATTTGAATTTATTGTTCTTCAACTGAATCAACCACTAGTTTACACAGGCCTTGACCTCTAACAATTTGTGCAGGGGTTATTTCAAGGTCATATTCCTGTAGTGACGTCATCCAATTTTCTCTTTTCTCACCCAGTTCTTTTTGGACTAACAGGTTTCGTACAGCTGGGTAAGGAACAATAACCTTGGTTCTAGATTTCAACAGGTAAGACCAGAAGTGTTTCACTGCTTTGAAAACATCATATGCCTGTTGATCTACTACTGGGTAATTAAGATCTACTTCTTTAAAAGCTGAGCTCATGAAGGAAATGGGTATCTCATTGCTTTCAATGTTTTTTTATGCAAGCACAGAAGCATAAGATCGGTCAGATGCAAAGGTGCAAAGAGTGAAGTATTGAGAAAAATCGAGACTCGTCAAGGAAGAGGCTTATATTATTGCTTTTCTAATTGAATCGAAAGCTTGACTTTATTGTGATCCCCAACGATACAAAACATCCTTTTTAATTAAATTTTGTAACGGTCTAACCATTTCTGAGAAGCTCGGGACAAACCTTATGACGAAATTAATTTTTCCCAAAAAGGACTGCATGGCTTTTTTGGAAGGAGGGGTAAGTTTAGCAATATATTGGATTCTTTCGGGGTCAATAATCATTCCATCCTTAGACACTATAAACCCAAGCAATTTTCCTTGCTCTATTGCAAAGACCGATTTCTTAGGGTTGAGAGATATGCCGAACTTGCGGCATCATTCTAGGACAACCCTAAGGTGAGATAGATGATCTTTCTTGTTTTTAGAGAAGACGGTGACATCGTCAAGATAGACCACGACTGACTGGTTAATGAGGCCATGGAAATAAATATCCATTTCTCTTTGAAAAGTGGCGCTGATGTTTATCAATCCAAAAGGCATTTTCCTGTAGGCGTAAGTGCCCCATGGGGTGCGAAAGGTGGTTTTAAGTTGGTTTGAAGGAGACATAAGGACCTAGTTGTATCCCAAAAAACCATCTAGTAGAGATAGTCTTTCGGAACCAGACACCTATTGTAGAATTTTTTCCATTGGAGGAACATGGTAGTTGTCTTTATCAGACGCTCGGTTTAAGTTCCGAAAATCGACACAGACTCGAATTTCAGCACTTTTTTTTCTTATAGGGACTAAATTAGTCACCCATGGCATGTGCCTAACTGAGAAAATGATCTTTGCAGTTAATAATTTGTTTAGTTCCTTTTTAATAGTGGGTTCCAATTTAGGATGTATCTTCCTCAATTTCTGTTGAAAAGGCTAAGTCTAGGGCTTCATAGGGATTACATGTTGTATGCTATTGGGATCAAATGTTTTCAAGTCATCATACGTCCAAGAAAAAATTTCTTTAAATTCTTTAAATAAATTTATAAAAGAGGATCTTTCTTGCTCGGAACATCCCTTTCCCAGATTAATATTTTGAGGATTATCTCTTGTTCCAAAATTAACCGTTTCATAGCTCAAAGAGGAACTGTTAGTTTTACAATCTACTGTCCCTCTAAATTTATCATGCAAATCATAAAATTTCTCTAGTCTTACAACAGATCTGGGGATAGAGTTTACCAGCTCAGATGTCGATTTAGGAGATCAGGGATCAGATATTACCATGAAGTTTCAGAGGTTTTCTTCATGAGTGACTTCATCAATAACTGCACCTTGGAAGGTGTCTTTCATATGCAGAAAGTTTATAATCTATTGGTCATCATCGAATACTCTCCAATTTGTGATGTTATCTGGGATCGACAGCCTGAACACCAATTCGATTGAAAACGCATTAGGGCAAAGACCTTCAGCGGGAAATAGCTTAGAAGCAACATTGGCCAATAAATCAGCTTCTAAATTATTCAATCTAGGAATGGAATTTATGCTAAATGATGAAAATTTATGCATCAAACTCCATACCTCGGTTTGGTAGCTTTTCAGATGTCGTGATAAACAATGTATGGCGTTTCTTACCTTCTTAACCACAATTTATGAATCACCGAATGCTATCAAATTTTGCACGTCCATATCCAATGCTTTCCTAAGTCCTTGTAGAAGTGCTTCATACTCTGACGTGTTATTAGTACATTTGAACTCTAACCGGCGAGCAATAAAAGTCTTATTACCTGTAGGATTGATGAGTACACAACCAACACCTGCTCCTTCTTTGGATTTGGATCCGTCAAAGTATAAGGACCAGATATGTGTGTCGTCAATAGTACTTGACACACTTGGCAAAGCTGGTGTCTGAGTATAGGTTATAACTTCATATTGCTGCCCAGGATCAGTGATAGAAGAAATTTTGGTCATGAAATTACCAAAGAAGGTATTCATTCCCCGTGTTTCAAATAAATTTGCAGATCATGTAACAAAAGGCTCATTTGTATCATTTAGATATGTTATAGTATGTTTAATATAACATTCTCTGTTTATCCTAATTTTGTTGGGTTATCCATTTTCAGGCAGCCACAAGTGAGACCAATCTGTGGCAAAGTAACCGCACAGCTGTTCTGACCAATCTTTGCTTAAAAATAGGCCATAAAATTCAAGGATATCAACAACAATAATATAAACTATTTGATGAAATTTAGTATTGGATGATAGTCTAATCATCACATTTTGAGATCAGAAGGTTTAACTTATGCATTAATTTTTTGGCATACAGATAGAGGCATCACATTTGATGATGCACCGGAATCAACCATAAAATTATGTACATTCCTATTAAAAAATTCAAAGGTTAACAAAAAAGGAAAGACATTTTTCCGAGTGTTAACAGCAGAATTCTGTTGATTTTTTTTCGTTGTCCCTAAAACAGTTCTATCTACATTTGCTACATTTTTTTTCTGCTAAGACCATTTTGTTTGGAGGTTCATATGTCTTTTTAGTTGGGACATTTTTAGCTGCATTTGAATCAATTTTTGTTGATTTCTTGCTGCTAGGACCATTCTTTTTACTGTTTTCAGCGATGCTTTGAAGCATTTTCTGCAAGATAAGGGTAAATTTTAGCAGTTCAAAAACATAAATATTAGCCCTCAATTTTTTCAGATCTTCAATTAAATCGTATTCTAAAATAAGGGCTTCTAAGATTTTCTTAATTTCAGTTTGCTTTGATTGTTTCAGAAACACATTTTTACTTACTTCAAAAGGGGGTTGTTTTGCGTTTTTCTTCTTATGTTGTAGGGGTGGATAGTTTCAAAATTCACTTGGAAGACACTGTCCGATAAGTGACCAAAACAGGGGCAGATGAATCCTCCTCTTCTGGTACCTCTTCCTCAACTATGTCGTCAGAATTTTCAAGAAGAACAGGAGCAAAATTATCATGTGCTTCTAAAATGGTTTGCAAAGCGTACTGTAAACTTTCGAAATTTAGACCTTTTGTGGTTGGGTTTGGCCGGTTAGGAGGAAAAGGATTTATGAAAGGAGGTTTAAAACTTCCTTTTCTTGTGGATGCCTCCTCGACTGATCTCTTCAATTTGACGATCTGATTAGAAAATTTTTGGAAATCTTTCTGCAAGCTCTCTAAGTCTAAAGTTTCTTGTTGATTTTTAGTTTGAGGAGGCCTAGTGAGAATTTCTACTTTCTTCTTAGAGGACGAGATTGTTTCAACTTCATTATTAAGATTATATTTTAAGCTCAATATATATTTGTCAATTTGACTTGCCTCCTCAAAGGATTCTAATAAAGTGTTCTTCTTAGACCTTTTGACCCATATGGCTATGTTATTGCACAAGGCTTTGGCATAATATGCAACAATTAAACTTCCAGCGGGCATCAAATCTATGGGGATTTTGTTCTTTAACGTCAGAAATCTCTGGTTAAAGTCCTTCACTTTTTCTTTAGGTTCATTTTTAAGCTGGAGAGTTCCATAACCAAAAATTTCAAAGATTTAACCAAAAATTTCAGAGATTTATCATCTCCGAATGTTTCCAAAAAACAAGTTTCAAACTTGTCCCAAGAGATGATGGTTTGGGGTTGTTGAGCAAAATACCACGTGGAGGCATTTCCCTCAAAAGTATAAGGAAATAATCTGCATACTACATCCTCGTGTTCAACACTCCGGAGTCTAATAACCAACATGAATGTCTTGATGTGATCTTCAGTGGATTGCTTTGAATCTAGATCAAATTTAGGCAGTCATTTCTCCAGATGTTTAGGTAATGGGTGTTGGGGTCCGGGTACAACCACGACATATTGATCGAGCCAAGGTTTGGCAGGATTATTTTGGTTTTCCATGGGAGTTGGTGGTGTCGAAGGTTCTGATGGTTCTGATGAAGAACTTCCTTCATGTGAAGACTCTCCTCCTGAAGAGGATGGAGATGAACCAGGTAGGGAAGGTGGAATACCAGACCCTCTGGCTCCAAGGATATGTGTTTCGGTAGGATTGGTAGTATTACTACCTAAAGGGTTTTTGGGAAGACCAGTGTCTTGAAGCTGTTGTTGGATATCTGTGAAGTCAAGGGGTTGATTAAGTGGCATGTCGGGTTGTCTGATACAGGCTAAGGCACTATGCGTTCTTATGAGTGACTGACGAACAATTTTTTGGACGTTGACCCCTTGTGGAACTGGTGTCACTAGTTCAACGGGAATATCAGGGTTATTGTTTGAAGTGATTTTTGTTTCAAGTGTAACATTATTGTTTGAGTGACTGCGCATTACGACATGAGTGTGAGTTTTTGGGGGAGGAGTCTTGCGACCTCCACGTGCCATCAATTAAATTCAGGACCTCCTTCTAGTGTCATTTTTTGACGAACATAAGTGACACACCATCAACTGGAAGGTCAAATCCAGACCAGGATTGACTAAATAACCCAAGACATTTGGAATGAAATGATCTGATGGGTTTAATGGCTCCATTGGCCAACTAAAGTCCCAAAAATAATAAAATAATTGAAAGTAATCTATAAAACTATGATACTATGAACATAAATTTAATGATTTACAAGTGTTAAAACAGAAACGTGAACATGTGCACGTGATTATGAACAGGGTATTTACAATTTGCAAGGGTTACGAGATATCTTGAGAAATAGATGTTTTGAACATGCTTAAGAAGTAGATAAAGAAAGCACATACATTTTATGTTTTCTATTTACAATCTAAAGAACTAAAGAATGTTAATAAAACACAATTGAAATAAGAACATATAACAATCAAATCTAATTCAAACTATTCCTATTTCATTGATAAATAATCGAACTAAAGAAAATGTGAGTAAACTGACCCGTAATTAATCAATTAAAATGATTTTATGTCTCTGCGCAATTTGAGCTCCTAGTTGTCTTTCCTATGAGGAAAACCTGTAATAGAATGGTGCCAGCATTCCCAGAACAAACTCAAAGGTGTTTTGGAACAAGAATATAACAGTAAACAAATAAATATACAGATCTGTTGATCTTACAATGATGAACACTGATAATAAAACAAACTTCATAC
>JASDQU010737042.1:119114-133137 GCA_032191745.1 Picea mariana | reverse complement strand
TTAATAGAAATTGTGTATTACTATATATCTATGTTTATGGTTGCATCTCTGATACATTTCTATTATATTATTGAATATCTGCAATATCTCTGTGCATTTCTTTATTATATCTCCGCTCTCATTTCGTGCCGAAAATAATCTGGATCAAAACCCCCGTGGATAAGGAATTACCACGTAGATTTTCACCTAGAATATATTTGGAACAGGTAATTACCGAATTAAAAGAGAAAGATCACCCTGTGCCTATGAATGAATCTAATGTGAACAATAACGATTAACCTGTTGTGAAGAATTTCCTTAAGGGAAAGAAACAATAGAGCTCGGATTTAAATTTTAGGAATAAGAAGGTTGGGTTTAATTTCTAGAAAATTAATAAATTGAAAAAGGGATCATCCGAGATCGATCGTTATGATAGAGGTTGACGATCAATGTTCATACCGAGAGATAAACAATTTCTTAGCTCATGAAGACCAAGAAAATCAATGTCCCGGGAAAAAGGTTGTTACCCCGATTGTACAGTATGACTTCGTGACTAAGCTACCCCCATGTCTCAAGGGAAAATAAGGTTTTACAGGTATTAGTCATGACCTTGAACAAGCCATAGGTAAAAATGAAGTACCCATTGTCAACTGTATTCCACGTTGGTCTGCCATTACCCCAGTGCAGTGTGGCAACTACCTAGACTGGATAGATCGTTATTATAGAGATATTCCGCTCTTACAGGCTCAATTAAAACGCTTGGCTACTCGGAATGCCCTATTGGAATGAGAGAACTTTGACTTTAAGGCACACACAGACAAGGAAAACAAAAGATCCAATAAGTCTAGGAATATCATAATAAAAAACAAAAATAGTTTCAAAGCCATTATAAATTCTGAATGGTCAGATCCTTCTTTGCTAATTTCTAATGGTAAAACAATTTTGTTTTCATTTTATTCCATTCTGTTATAAAAAATAAAATAGGAAGATTTAATTTGATTTCATTTGCTAATAATAAGACTAGCTACATAATCTATGATTATGTAGCTAGTCTCTTTTGAATAATAATTAGTATTGTTATATGAATATCAAATCAATTTTTCTATCTAAAAGAAATGGATGATTATGATGTTGATTGCATGGAGCAAACACCTTGAATCATATGCTCAATTATTCAATAGTCTCTGCCTCTTTATATTTATAAAACTTTGGTTTAGTTTTGACAAACCAACTCATGCATGAGTGGTTTCTAGTTTCACTATTTTTGTAATATTATCTGATTTTTGTGGATTCAACTCTATCTTGTATGATAAGAGCATTTGAATCTTGAACTAGTTTAAATGCTAGTCACTCTTAGTAGTGAGCACAGCTTTGGTTTGGACACATTATGGATATATGACTTTCAAGACTGATATGGAGAAGATGTTCACTCCTTGGCTTTAGACCAGTGTGGCTCTTATCCATTATGTTTTGCCTTTATCTTATGAAATGTTACTACATTTATACAGCTTTAGTCTGATCACCATATGATATTTCATAATATTTTAGCACTTTAATTCTGTCCATAATTTACTGTTCTATATTACATCTGTGATCAATATTTCATTTAAATATCATGGATTTATGCTGGATATTGGATGATGTATTACATGAATGCTTTGTATGAAGTTTATTTTATTATAAGTGTTCATCATTATAAGATCAACAGATCTGTATATTTATTTGTTTACTGTTATATTCTTGTTCCAAAACACCTTTGAGTTTGTTCTAGGAATGTTGGCACCATTCTATTACAGGTTTTCCTCATAGGGAAGACAACTAGGAGCTCGAATTGCGCAGAGACATAAACTCATTTTAATTGATTAATTACAAGTCAGTTTACTCACATTTTCTTTAGTTCGATTATTTATCAATGAAATAGGAATAGTTTGAATTAGATTTGATTGTTATATGTTCTTATTTCAATTGTGTTTTATTAATATTCTTTAGTTCTTTAGATTGTAAATAGAAAACATAAAATGTATGTGCTTTCTTTATCTACTTCTTAAACATGTTCAAAACATCTATTTCTCAAGATATCTCGTAACCCTTGGAAATTGTAAATACCCTGTTCATAATCACATGCACATGTTCACGTTTCTGTTTTAACACTTGTAAATCATTAAATTTATGTTCATAGTATCATAGTTTTATAGATTACTTTCATTTCTTTTATTATTGTTGGGACTTTAGTTGGTCAATGGAGCCATTAAACTCGTTAGATCATTTCATTCCAAACGGTTTGGGTTATTTAGTCAATCCCGGTCCAAATTTGACCTTCTAGTTGATGGTGTGTCACTTATGCCCATCAACAAATGACACTAGAAGGAGGGCCTAAATTTAATTGATGGCACGTGGAGGTCGCAAGACTCCTCCCCCAAACACTCACACTCATGTCGTAACGTGTAGTCACTCAAACAATAACGTTACACTTGAAACAACAATCACTTCAAACAATAACCCTGATATTCCCGTTGAACCAGTGACACCAGTCCCGCAAGGGGTCAACTTCCAAAAAAATGTTCGTCAGTCATTCATAAGAACGCATAGTGCCTTAGCCCATATCAGACAACCCGACATGCCACTTAATCAACCCCTTGACTTCACGGATATCCAACAATAGCTTCAAGACACTTGTCTTCCCAAAAACCCTTTATATAGTAATACTACCAATCCTACCGAAACACATATCCTTGGAGCCAGAGGGTTCGGTATTCCACATTCCCCACCTGATTCATCTCCATCCTCTTTAGGAGGAGAGTCTTCACACAAAGGAAGTTCTTCATCAGAACCATCAGAACCTTCGACACCACCAACTCCCATGGAAAACCAAAATAATCATGCCAAACCTTGGCTCGATCAATATGTCATGGTTGTACCCGGACCCCAACACCCATTACCTAAACATCTAGAGAAATGCTTGCCTAAATTTGATCTAGATTCAAAGCAATCCGCTAAAGATCACATCAAGAAATTCATGTTGGTTATTAGACTCCGGAGTGTTGAACATGAGGATGTAGTATGCAGATTATTTCCTTATACTTTTGAGGGAAATGCCTCCACATGGTATTTTTCTCAACAACCCCAAACCATCATCTCTTGGGACAAGTTTGAAACTTGTTTTTTGGAAACATTCGGAGATGATAAATCTCCGAGAGTTTTGGTTATGGAACTCTCCAGCTTAAAAATGAATCCTAAAGAAAAAGTGAAGGACTTTAACCAGAGATTTCTGACGTTAAAGAACAAAATCCCCATAGATTTTATGCCCGCCGGAAGTTTAATTGTTGCATATTATACCAAATCCTTGTGCAATAACACAGCGTCTAAAAAGAACACTTTATTAGAAGCCTTTGAGGAGGCAAGTCAAATTGAGAAATATATGTTGAGCTTAAAATATAATCTTAATAATGAAGTTGAAACAACCTCGTCCTCTAAGAAGAAAGTAGAAATTCTCACTAGGCCTCCTCAAACTAAAAATCAACAAGAAACTTTAGACTTAGAGAGCTTGCAGAAAGATTTCCAAAATTGTCCAATCAGATCGTCGAATTGAAGAGATCAGCTGAGGAGGCATCCACAAGAAAAGGAAGTTTTAAACCTCCTTTCATAAATCCTTTTCCTCCTAACCGGCCAAACCCAACCACAGAAGGTCTAAATTTCGAAAGTTTACAATACGCTTTGCAAACCATTTTAGAAGCACATGATAATTTTGCTCCTCTTCTTCTTGAAAATTCTGACGACATAGTTGAGGAAGAGGTACCAGAAGAGGAGGATTCATCTGCCCCTGTTTTCAGTCACTTATCGGACAGTATCTTCCAAGTGAATTTTGAAACTGTCCACCCCTACAACACAAGAAGAAAAACGCAAAACAACCCCCTTTTGAAGTAAATAAAAATGTGTTTCTGAAACAATCAAAGCAAACTGAAATTAAGAAAATCTTAGTAGCCCTTATTTTAGAATACGATTTAATTGAAGATCTGAAAAAATTGAGGACTAATATTTTTGTTTTTGAACTGCTAAAATTTACCCTTATTTTGCAGAAAATGCTTCAAAGCATCGATGAAAACAGTAAAAAGAATGGTCCTAGCAGCAAGAAATCAACAAAAATTGATTCAAATGCAGCTAAAAATGTCCCAACTAAAAAGACATATGAACCTCCAAACAAAAGGGTCTTAGCAGAAAAAAATGTAGCAAATGTAGATAGAACTGTTTTAGGGACAACGAAAAAAATCAACAGAATTCTGTTGTTAACACTCAGAAAAATGTCTCGCCTTTTTTGTTAACCTTTGAAATTTTTAATAGGAATGTACATAATTTTATGGTCAATTCCAGTGCATCATCAAACGTGATGCCTCTATCTATATGCCAAAAAATTAATGCAGAAGTTAAACCTTCTGATCTCAAAATCATTCAGCTAGACCGAACAAACGTTAAAGTAATTGGTGAGCTTAAGAATGTGATGATTAGACTATCATCCAATACTAAAGTTCATCAAATATTTTATATTATCGTTGTTGATATCCTTGAATTTTATGGCTTGTTTTTAAGCAGAGATTGGTCAGAACAGATGCGTGGTTACTTTGCCACAGATTGGTCTCACTTGTGGCTACCTGAAAATGGATAGCCCAAAAAAATCAGGATAAACAGAGAACATTATCTTAAGCATACTGTAATATATCTGAATGATACAAATGAGCCTTTCGTTACATGATCTGCAAATTTATTTGAAACACGGGGAATGAATACCTTCTTTGGTAATTTCATGACCGAAATTTCTTCTATCACTGATCCTGGGTAGCAATATGAAGTTATAACCTATACTCAGACACCAGCTTTGCCAAGTGTGTCAAGTACTATTGACGACACACATATCTGGTCCTTATACTTTGATAGGTCCAAATCCAAAGAAGGAGCAGGTGTTGGTTGTGTACTCATCAATCCTGCAGGTAATAAGACTTTTATTGCTTACCGGTTAGAGTTCAAATGTACTAATAACACGTCTGAGTACGAAGCACTTATATAAGGACTTAGGAAAGCATTGGATATGGACGTGCAAAATTTGATAGCATTCGGTGATTCATAAATTGTGGTTAAGAAGGTAAGAAACGCCATACATTGTTTATCACCACATTTGAAAAGCTACCAAACCGAGGTATGGAGTTTGATGCATAAATTTTCATCATTTAACATAAATTCCATTCCTAGATTGAATAATTCCGAAGTTGATTTATTGGCCAATGTTGCTTCTAATCTATTTCCCGCTGAAGGTCTTTGCCCTAATGCGTTTTCAATCGAATTGTTGTTCAGACTGTCGATCCCGGATAACATCACAAATTGGAGAGTATTAGATGATGACCAGTAGATTATCAACTTTCTACATATGGAAGACACCTTCCAAGGTGCAGTTATTGATGAAGTCACTCATGAAGAAAACCTTTGAAACTTCATGGTAATATCTGATCCCCAAATTCCTGAATCGACATCCGAGCTGGTAAACTCTATCCCCAGATTTGTTGTAAGACTAGAGAAATTTTATGACTTGCATGATAAATTTAGAGGGACAGTAAATTGTAAAACTAACAGTTCCTCTTTGAGCTATGAAACGGTTAATTTAGGAACAAGAGATAATCCTCAAAATATTAATCTGGGAAAGGGATGTTCCAAGCAAGAAAGATCCTCTTTTATAAAGTTATTTAAAGAATTTAAAGAAATTTTTGCCTGGACGTATGATGACTTGAAAACATTTGACCCCAACAACATACAACATGTAATCCCTATGAAGCCCTAGACTTAGCCTTTTCAACAGAAATTGAGGAAGATACATCCTAAATTGGAACCCACTATTAAAAAGGAACTAAACAAATTATTAACTGCAAAGATAATTTTCTCAGTTAGGCACACGCAATGGGTGACTAATTTAGTCCCTATAAGAAAAAAAAGTGGTGAAATTCGAGTTTGTGTCGATTTTCAGAACTTAAACCGAGCGTTTGATAAAGACAACTACCATGTTCCTCCAATGGAACAAATTCTACAATATGTGTCTGGTTCCGAAAGACTATCTCTACTAGATGGTTTTTCGAGATACAACTAGGTCCTTATGTCTCCTTCGAACCAACTTAAAACCACCTTTCGCACCCCATGGGGCACTTACACCTATAGGAAAATGCCTTTTGGACTGATAAACATCGGCGCCACTTTTCAAAGAGAAATGGATATTTATTTCCATGGCCTCATTAACCAGTCAGTCATGGTCTATCTTGACAATGTCACCGTCTTCTCTAAAAACAAGAAAGATCATCTATCTCACCTTAGGCTTGACATATCTCTCAACCCTAAGAAATCGGTCTTTGCAATAGAGCAAGGCAAATTGATTGGGTTTATAGTGTCTAAGGATGGAATTATTATTGACCCCGAAAGAATCCAATATATTGCTAAACTTACCCCTCCTTCCAAAAAATCCATGCAGTCCTTTTTGGGAAAGATTAATTTCATCAGAAGGTTTGTCCCGAGCTTCTCAGAAATGGTTAGACCGTTACAAAATTTAATTAAAAAGAATGTTTTGTATCGTTGGGGATCACAATAAATTCAAGCTTTCAATTCAATTAGAAAAGCAATAATAGAAGCCCCTTCCTTGATGAGTCTCGATTTTTCTCAAGACTTCACTCTTTACACCTTTGCATCTGACCGATCTTATTCTTCTGTGCTTACACAAAAAAACGTTGAAAGCAATGAGATACCCATTTCCTTCATGAGCTCATCTTTTAAAGGAGTAGATCTTAATTACACAATAGTAGATCAACAGGCATATGATGTTTTCAAAGCAATGAAACACTTCCAATCTTACCTGTTGAAATCTAGAACCAAGGTTATTGTTCCTTACCCAACTGTATGAAACCTGTTAGTTCAAAAAGAAATGGGTGAGAAAAGAGAAAATTGGATGACATCACTACAGGAATATGACCTTGAAATAACCCCTGCACAAATTGTTAGAGATCAAGGCCTATGTAAACTAGTGGTTGATTCAATTGAAGAACAAGAAATTCAAATAAACACCTCAAATGTCGATCAACATAACGAAAAATAGATCAACTATGCACAAGCTACTGCCAATTCTTGGTATGAGAACATTAGATTCTATTTAACACATGGATCTGCTCCCTGCAATCTTGATCCTAAAAATAGAAGAGCACTTAGGCTTAAATCTGCATCTTTCTAGTTAATAAATGATGTATTATTTCGAAAGAACTTCGATGGTGTTTTTTTGCATTGTTTAGAAAAGGAAGAGTCGGAAAAAGTGTTATCTAAACTTCATGTAGGTGAAGTCGATGGTCACTTCGGTGGGGATACCACTGCCCACAAAGTGCTAAGAGATAGGTACTATTGGCCTACCTTGTTTAAATATGCCCATACATTGTCCCGTAAATGCATCATCTGCCAAAAGGCTCCAGTATGGGTGAAAAAGGAAGCATTCCCTTTATAGCCTGTTACTGTGGATTCACCTTTTCAGCAATGGGGCCTAGACATCATAGGACCAATTAATCCCTCTTCTTCACAACAACACAAGTATATCCTTACATCAATAGACTATTTTACAAGGTGGTCCAAATTTGTACCTTTAAAAGTGGTAAACACAAGTCAAGTAGTATATTTTCTGAACTCTCATATCATCACTCGATTCAGCATTCCCGAATGTCTGGTTTTTTATAATGCCTCTTACTTTTCATCCCTTGATATGAACATTTTTTCTCTAGAAAAATGGATTAAACTGAAGTATTCTGCAAGCTACTACCCTCAAGGAAATGGCCTAGCAGAATCAACAAACAAAAAATTAATCAAGATTATTAAAAGGATAGTTTCATAAAATCACAAAACCTGGCACAATGAACTGTATAATGCACTATGGGATGATAGGGTAACACCAAAATCTTTTGTTGGTAATTCCCCTTTCTTCCTCATTTATGGAAGAGAAGCCATTATTCCCCCGCATGTCCTACTTCCTTCTCTGCAATTGTCGCAAAAAGTTCAAGAAGAGGAGTGCCCTCCTCTAGAAAATCGAATAAATGCCTTATTAAAACTAGAGGAGGAGAGGACACAAGCAAAGCAGAAACTGGATCATCACTAGAAAATTGTAAAAAGATGGTTTGATTCAAATTCATCTTCAAATAGGAATTTCAATGTTGGATATCTTGTTCTCAAGTGGGATAAATCCCACGAGGGTAAGGGGGAACATACCAAGTTCCAAAACCTGTGGTTGGGACCATTTGTAATTTCTGAAAAATTGGGTCCCATCTCTTTCCATCTGCATAATTTGGAGGGACAACCAAACACTTTCCCAGTGAATGGCCAAGCCCTCAAGAGGTATTTCACCTGAAGATTTTTGCTCCACCCTTCTGTAAATATTTTTTATGTTTTATTTTCTATTTTTATTTTGGTTCTTTTCATTTTTATTTTTATTTGTTTTCTGAATAATTATATCTGACTCACCATCTCATTTGTGGAAGGGAATCAAAATTTTCATTCATTAGTAGCAGTTGATAACTTCCCAAGCACCTAAGCAATAAGTGTTAAAACTCAGATCAACAGAAGTGAGTTTCTGTTCAAATCAATGTTTTTGGTTTCTCATTGAAATTACAAGTAGACGTGATTGCCATGAATAAACTTCTAACGATATCCCTATTTTGAGAAAAACAAATCAAATGTACCCTTCCGTCCTCGAGATGGTTTCCTAACAGAAATCTAAGTGTCCAAAGTATGATAAATATCATAAAAAAGGAGAATAATTTTTTATCAAAATTTTTATGCCAAACTATGAAATTTTTAGTATCACCCCGCCCTCTTGAATCTTATTAAGTTATGAAAATTATAAACAAATTCTAGAG
Organism: Picea mariana; assembly: GCA_032191745.1. Classification (NCBI taxonomy): domain Eukaryota; kingdom Viridiplantae; phylum Streptophyta; class Pinopsida; order Pinales; family Pinaceae; genus Picea; species Picea mariana. Next base: position 124,243 of record JASDQU010737042.1, on the reverse strand, counting down.
GGTTGAAAACATGGTAATGTGTGGGAAGTGTACGTAAACCCGTCAGGACGCTGAACAGGTTTGCTGGCAGCGGATAAATGCATGCATGATACCAAGGCAACTTCGTCGGGGTACTGAACAGGCCTACTGGCAGCGAAGCAATGTCGGGTTTAAGAAGATCCTCAAGTTTGTTTTTCAATTTGATCAAAGTGAAAATATGTCCCATATCATAAATGGATGACTCTTGGACATGATAGAGGTACACGAGTGGGTCAAATGACATCCCTGCCAAGGTTATGGACACCTGTTGGCAGCAGTGGCCATGTCAAAAATATTGAAGTCAAGTGCATAAACATCACTACACTTGTAATCTAAGTTAGATGTCGAATAACATTTTCTAAAAAAAAATACATCTAATACTAAACTGTGTTATTTCTGAGTTATGATCAGGATGCTTGACCTGTTGTTAACTATTTCTAAAAAAATATTTTCATCTGATTTACCCTAACATGAATTATCTAGTGATGCAGAGATAAATGCTTCACCCAGTATGTCTCCATTGTTGGGAGCTACCAATAATTTTCGACTCTTATCACAATCAAAGTTCCCACAAAGAGATTATACCTTTTTGTAGCTTCCATCACCTTCCCTTTGTAAATATTATGTTTCTGAGTTTCCAGGTGATGATTTGGTTAAGCTTATCTTATTGAGTTTTTTCATTTGCACTTTCGTTTGTTTTGTTTTAAATTCATGATTGTAATTATGAATTTAAATATAAAACTTGGTCTTGGTTACATATATTTTACCTTAGAAATATTGTTTCAGAAGGCACCCATATATGGTTAAAACTCAAGTCTTATGAACTTATTGATTAATACACTATCGAAATCTTTATGTATTATGGGTACCGTGACTTCATTGGTTCTATAGTTTATTGTTGATTTAATTTGTGAAATGTTTGAATGCACAAAAACATTGGTTAACAGTTGATATAGTTTTCATGAGCTAAATTTTCATATCAACATTCATATCAATTGGTATAGGCATGTTGTACCTACATTTTCAATTCACTTTGTTGGGCTGAATATTAATGAGATCGTTCATTATACGAATTGGGGTTTTGTACTGTGGAGGGTTTGGCACTCATCATGGGAGATGGTTCATAGTTTTACGAGCCCTCTGGTTTTCATTTTCCCTAAATCTTATTTCCAAGTTATGACAGTCCCCAAACTTTTCATTTTTCGTGCTATTACAGTTCGCTTAGACCTCTCTCTGCTGCTTGTCTGTTGGAAATCTAAACCTATCCCTTGTGATATCTGTTGTACCCTTTTCACAATGGAAATGGAACCCGTGGTTCATATCAAGTTGAACAGATGCCAAGCTCTTATGTCCCATGATGACGCCATAGACGACCTGAAGGCTCACAGGTGGGATGTGTTCCTCAAGAAGTTCGAAGGCTACAATATCCAGGTTGCACAGGATTTTGCACACACTTTCGACGGTTTTAGGGCCAATGTCGGGGATGTAGAGCTACAAATAACAAAGGATTTCATAAGAAGGGTGACAAGACTTCCATTGAAAGGAGAAAAGTGGTTTAAGAACGCTAAAATAGAGGATGTCCCATGGATTTTATTCATAGCTTCCTGCAAATCCACTTGTTGTATAAAAGGTCTTCCCATTGCTTTTCTAAAACCTAGATGACACAGTATCGTTTTAATTCTGAAACAGTTTGTGACTTGTGAAGGCCGATATGGGTTGTTTTTTCTGTACCACATTCGGTTGCTTATGATTTTCATAGGATTTGAGTTGAATTTTCCTTTTTACCTATTAACGAGCCTTTATAAATGTCTAAGCGCTATAAGCGACAGAGCACAAATTAGTAATATCTTGTTGGTTTCTCACATGTCACAAATTAGTGATAATTGGGAGGGTTTCCTGATCTGAAATGGCTTCGCCCAAGTTGACGATACAGTCAGTCCTCATTTAATTGTAAACCCCAGTTTGGACAGACCAGTGATCGAAAGCTAGGTCTTCAATTTATTTGGTGACTCCAAATTCAATGAACCAGCTTCTATTATTGATGAAACCCCTGTGGATAAGTAATTACCATGTAGATTTTCACCTAGAAGATATTTGGAATAGGTAATTACCAAATTAAAAGAGAAATATCACCTTGTGCCTATGAACGAATCTAATGTGAACAATAACGATAAACCTGTTGTGAAGAATTTCCTTAAAGGAAAGAAACAACAGAGCTTAGATTTAAATTTTAGGAATAAGAAGGCTAGTCCTTTGATTTCTAGAAAATTAAGAAATCGAAAAAGTGATCATCTGAGCTCGATCGTTATGATCCAGGTCGACGATCAATGTTCAGACCGAGATATAAACGATTTCTTGGCTCATGAAGACCCAAAAAATCAATGTCCCAGGAAAGAGGCTATTACCTCGGTTGAACAGTATGACTTCATGACTAAGCTACCCTCGTTTCTCAAGGGAAAAGAAGGTTTTACAGTTATTAGTGACAACCTAAAACAAGCCACATGTAAAAATGAAGTACCCATTGTTGACTATATCACGTCGGTCTGCCATTACCCTAGTGCATTGTGACAACTTCTTAGACTGGATTGAGCGTTATTATAGAGATATTCCGCTCTTACAAGCTCAAGTAAAACACTTGGCTACTCGGAATGCCCTATTGGAATGAGAGAACTTTGACTTGAAGGAACACACAGAGATGGAAAACAAAATATCCAAGAAGTCTGGGAATATCATAATAAAAAACACAACTAGTTTCAAAGCCATTGTAAATTTTGAACTGTCAGATCTTTCTTTTGCTAATTTCTAATGGTAAAACGATTTTGTTTTAATTTTATTCCATTCTGTTATAAAAAATAAAATAGGGAGATTTAATTTGATTTCATTTGCTAATAATAATACTAGCTACAGAATCTATGATTCTGTAGCCAGTCTCTTTTGAATAATAATTAGTATTGTTATCTGAATATCAAATCGGTTTTCTATCTATAGGAAATGGATGGTTATGATGTTGATTGCATGGAGCAAACACCTTGAATCATACACTCAATTATTCAATAGTCTCTCCCTCTTTATGTTTATAAAACTTTGGTTTATTTTTGACAAACCAACTCATGCATGAGTGGTTTCTAGTTTCACTATTTTTGTAATATTATCTGATTTTTGTGGATTCAACTCTATCTTGTATGATAAGAGCATTCGAATCCTGAACTAGTTTAAATACTGGTCACTCTTAGTAGTGAGGACAGCTTTGGTTTGGACACATTATGGATATATGACTTTCAAGACTGATATGGAGAAGATGTTCACTCCTTGGATTTAGACCAGTGTGGCTCTTATCCATTATGTTTTTCCTTTATCTTATGAAATGTTATTATATTTATACAGCTTTAGTCTGATCACTGTATGATACTTCATATTATTTCAACACTTTATTTCTATCCATAATTTACTGTCCTATATTACATCTGTGATCAATATTTCATTTAAATATCGTGGATTTATGTTGGATATTGGATGATGTATTACATGAATGATTTGTATTAAGTTTTTTTTATTATAAGTGTTCATCATTATAATATCACCAGATCTGTATATTTATTTGTTTGTTGTTATATTCTTGTTCCAAAACACCTTTGAGTTTGTTCTGGGAATGTTGGCACCATTCTATTAAAGGTTTTCCTCATAGGAAGGACAACTAGGAGCTTGAATTGCGCAGTGACACAAACTCATTTTAATTGATTAATTACAAGTCAGTTTAGTCACATTTTCTTTAGTTCGATTATTTATCAATGAAATAGGAACAATTTGAGTTAGCTTTGACTATTATCTGTTCTTATTTCAATTGTGTTTTATTAGTTTTCTTTAGTTCTTTGGATTGTAAATAGAAAACATAAAATGTATGTGCTTTCTTTATCTACTTCTTAAGCATGTTCGAAACATCTATTTCACAAGATATCCCGTAAAGCTTGCAAATTTTAAATACCCTTTTCATAATCACGTGCACATGTTCACGTTTATGTTTTAACACTTGTAAATTATTAAATTTATGCTCATAGTATCGTAGTTTTATAGATTACTTTCATTTATTTTATTATTTTTAGAACTTTAGTTGGCCAACAGAGCCATTAAACCCATCAGGTCATTTCATTCCAAACGGATTGGGTTATTTAGACAACCTCGGTCCATATTTGACCTTTCAATTGACGGTGTGTCAGTTACGCCCGTCAACAGGGCCCCGTTTGGGTAAGTCAGTACATCAACTTTTCGAGGTTGTAACTTTTGCATACGATCTCCATTTTAGGCGCACGATAGCCTGTTGGAAAGGTATCGTCGAGAAGATTCATTTTTGGGGATCAATCATGCCTTTGGATATCATTAAGAAGCTCGATCCCAAAAAAACTTCATTTAGGCCCTCAAAATGGCCTCGGAAGTTAAAACTACTAAAAATAGTAAATTGCCAAAATTGCCAGAAAATTGGTTTGAGCGAGTTGGAAAAGGTGTGTGGCCACCAATATCCACCTGGATTAAGATAGCAGGAGGAGCACCATAGGGTATGTTTTTACTGTAGGTGGAAAAATCGTAAGTTGGATTTCAAAACTGCAAAAGGTTGTTTCACTTTCAACAATGGAACCAGGGTATGTTGTTGCTACAGAGGCTAGTAAAGAATTGATTTGGTTACAAATGTTTATGGAGGAATTGGGAAAGAAGTAAGAGAATAACGGGTTGTACTGTGATAGCGAGAGTTCCATTCATCTTGAAAATAACTCAACCTTCCATTCTAAGACTAAGCATATACAACTCAAGTACCATTTCATACGATCCATCTTGGAAGATGGACGATTGAAGTTGGAAAATATACATACTAGCTAGAATCCTGCAAACATGTTAACAAGGTAGTAACCAGGGAGAAATTATGTTCCTACTCAATTTCAGTTGGCCTTCAAGCATGAAGGTGAAGATGAGAAATTTTCCAAGTCCAAGGTGGATCATAATCCAATAGGTACAATAATAATGGATTTTTTGTAATCAGTCTCCAAGTAGGAGATTGTTGGTTGTGGAGTCTGATTATATTCTTGATTTAGAGGTTTTTTTAGTTTTGTTTGGATCCCATT
>JASDQU010737042.1:66109-78926 GCA_032191745.1 Picea mariana | reverse complement strand
TGTGTGTGTGTGTGTGTGTGTGTGTGTGTGTGTGTGTGTGTTCAATTCTAATTGTAGTGGTTTTTTTCCAAACCAATTACTTCACATACACCATGTATTGTAATATTCAATCAACACAAATCAAAATATCAATGAGAATGAAAGAATCCAACATTTAGTATAGCTAACAATATGCCTGTAGGTAATACCAAACCCCTTGTCTAAAACATATTCAAAAGAACTATGTTCTACATTTCTATGTCCAATGGAACCCACTCTAGCATAGCAATAACATTCCTAATGAAATGCAAGATGTAATCTAAGCTCAAATATTCAAATATGTAACCTAACACCTATGCCTTTGTTTAGAATTGACACACTTCACTGTAGACTTTGACTCATGGAACCAATTTCCTTCTCTATGACCAAAACAAATAACACAAGTTGGTGAAATCAATTGCTCTAACAAGTATAAGGGACAATGCTACTTCACTCAATGGAAATGATTAATAGTCAATAAGAAAAACCAATCATTCACTTCCAAGTTTCATATGCTTACAACCAATCCAATTTATACTCCATTAATTGAACATAAATGAGATGGTAATTAGCTAGAGTATATATGAAATGGAAACTAATTTATAACATATGTGATATGGCTATTACTTAAGATATGAGTTTTCGATTCACTAAAACATGAATAAGATTACAATTGCTTAATCCATATATATGAAATGGATTCAAAAGAAAGTGATGAATAAGATGATCTCCACCATATCCAATATATTGAACCTTGCTATGTCCAAACAAAAAGGTATCCAAAAAAATGTCAAATTGTGGAAGGAAGAGAGCTTAAAAATCATTTATGATTCCATTGTCCATTTCCTAAATGGATCAATCTGTTAGGAAATGAGGAACACTTCCACACTAAACCTAGTAGAAGAGAGAAAAAAAGATTTAAACAAGAAAGTAAATGACAAAGAAAACACACAATACACATAGATCTTACCCTGGAAACCCAAACAGGAAAACCAACATTCCTTGAGCATTCTTCTCTCTTGTAGTATTATTCATTCTGAATAAAAGGTTACACGCCTAACGTTGGTCTACACCTAAGACACAATCAACATCGTACCTTCTTGTCTTACACAAGAACAACCTTGTATCCAATTTGACTTACATCAGCATGACCAACAACCTCTAAATTATCGATTATCGATTATCTTTTATAGCATTGCAACACGCCTTCTTTATAGTCTTTATAGTAGGAAAAACCCTAAAGAAAAGGCATCCAAAGATGATAATAGATCCACACAGATCATTCACTACAAATATTGCAAATCTGAGGATTCTATTGCAGTCGACTACCAAGTCAGATTACCAGTCGACCTTCATTTGATCTTCATTCACTTACCACACGTCCCCCTATCGACCTCTTGTTAGTTGACCTCTTCGACTTGTTGTTGATGTCTTTGACTTCGACTTTACTCGGTCGAAGCACCTCAACCTTCGACTTGCTATCAATGTCTTCAACTTCGAATTTACTCAGTCAAACCACCTCGACCTTCGACTTCGAATATACCTGGTCGAACACATCAACCTTTGTCTTGATGTCGATTCCTTCGACTTCGACTGTCATTCAATCCACCTCGAATAGAATTTCACTGCAAAGAATATAAAAACTCAGCACAATCCAACACTTAGCTTCTTATTCAAGGATATTGTAGACATCCAACCAACCTCTCACTCTCCCAACTACCTTATTTGACTTAGAGGAGATGCAACATGGCCTACTAGCTTGTGTATAGCTACTTGTGACTTCCAACCAACTCTAAATATGCAATTCTAGCTAGGGACAATGCATACGACCCTCTAGTTAAAAGGCTTGGTTAAATGTGGTTGTCCAACAACCAATGATATCTTGTAAACTTTTAATTTCTAGCTAGTTGCCTCCTCCAAACTATTAATTTCCATCCAATGATCTCCTCAGACAAGTAATTGTTGGTATTCAGGGAAAAAATTAGAATCTTGGATACACTATTACAATAACCCTTTCCTAAGAGCCCTTGATCTTAATGCTATGAGTGTAATGGATGATGGGTTTTTTTCATTGTTGGTGTTCTTCAAAATACTAACAAAGAATGAAATTATAAAGAAAATCCATAGAACTACTACCATAATGGATTCTCACACTATCAAAATAAACACATGCAACAATTAGATATAAATAAGAGCAATATATCAAATACATATAATATATTTTCATTGCACATAAAATCTATCACATAATGGACACAATGATTTTTTACCTTGGAAACCCAAATGGGAAAGCCAACATTCAATGGTTGCTCAATTCTCTTATTCTTGCAATCTCTAGAACATTGTAGCTCATGGCTCTCTATGCATCTTCCTCTCTTGGTTAGCACTAGCAAAAAAACCTTTGAGAGTGAAATTACAAGAAGATGTATGAGAGATAAGAGGTAATGGGAAGGCCAAGATATTGACCTTTCAATTCCCTTTCCTCTCTCTATTTTCCTCTCCTACTTTCATTTTTCGATTTTATTTAATTTTTTTCTTGTTTTTTGTGTCATTAATCTCTAAAATTTACATTGTCCCTTCTATTTTTCTTACCCTCATTAATTGTCAAATTGCACTTAAGCATTGATTCTTACAACCATTTCTTGTTCGAATTCATTTCAAATCAGACTTGGGAGAGAGTGTTATATTTTCCCTTCACGCTATGCACACCATGTCATAAATAAGGTACAAGGCTCAAGGCATAAGGAAAAGGAGAAAGATATGCAGAGCAAGCATGCAGAGAATGAGACATGCTTTCCTTTGCATGGATACTTCCTTGTAATAGAAGAAGCAAGTGCACAAGACTAGAACGTTGTTTTTTAGCTCACRAGAAACATGACCACCCATAGCATTGACATGGGGCTCCTTCGAACAATCATTYAGTGCCATGTGGTAATGCGWGTAAAACAAAAAATGGTCAAATTTAACATAATGTGAATCAATGGGTCAACACCTCAAGCACTGTAATTGTTTCTTTGGAAATGGTTCCAAACATCTTTAGCCTTTCATGTACCCTTGAGCAATGAGAATAAAGGGGATGGTGCATATGGAAGAGGGGTTTTACTATTGGGAGAAAAATGTATCATTAGTAGTTCCATTGTAACAGAGGAGATAACCTATTAACCATAGGTTGGGTTGACACCAGAATTGCAGTGTGCAAATCTTTCTGAGATCAACTTGTAGAAATTATACAATATGTATGTATATCTTGGATTCACCCGATCTAACAATGTTCTAAAGTTAAATACTGAATCACTTCTACAAATCTTTGCGGAATTAAAAAACACAATCTCCAATCACATAAGCATGAAGAAAGATCAATCACATACTACACAGATAATTTCCCGGGGAAAGCTTACAACTAAAAACCCCACTATCTTCTATTGTATATTATATCATGGATCATGAAACAATTACATACAAAACTCTTCTCACAAGATCCCTCAATACATAAACTAATTGTCTTACACTATCATATGAAAATTGGCAAATCCCTTAGCCAATTTACTGTCTCCTAACAACCTGCCTTCATTACGCAATCCCTGTTGAATGCAATGCTTGAAAAATGCAATCTTGCCTACCTTGAATACACAAGTATCATGGGCACATCCAAGGTGTGTTTGCCTGCATGTGTGCAAGAAGATAATGTCACAACTGATAGTCAAGTTCCCTTTCACCTAGAACTCAACTGGGTCTATCTGACATGCATGCAACTAATAATAGTAAATCCTCAATTGCATGTGAGATTACTAATTGTGAATTAAATAATATTTAATTCACTGAATCTCTCACTAGTATATCTTTAGTTACAACTAGCACAACTGAGTTAAACTGTTTACAACTTGCACCAACTCATGCACCATTGCACTTCAAACTCTGTTACAACTAGAATTACTCTACATGTCCCACCAACCAGCCTCTAACTTGAAATTCACTTAGCTAACTGATTTGCCACTTCAATTAACTATTTCACGTCCACATTGAGAATAGATTACAGTTTAATGTCCATCTAAATTAAGGGATAATAAAAATAGACATGCAACCAAAAGTGGGTGTTGAATCTTCTGGTTAAATTTCAACACAACTTGGAGCAAAGTCAATTCTTTAGTCATGGTTGTCGTAGAGTTCTGATTGTATTGAATGCATTTTTCACTATACCATAAATTGTATTTCTTATTATTGATATCCAGAGAACCTTATATATTGTAAAAACACAATTTATAATAAAAACTAAAGCAAGATACCAAAACCAATGAATAAGTGTAAAAATCCATTGTCTAAAAAATTTTCTTGTCTAACATATAATTCAGTGTACACATACATCATATTTCTCCAAAATATAACGATTAGCATGGCACTCAACACTTCATTTTTATCAACCCTTGTCCCATCCTTGTAGCGATTTCTATGATTGCTCTATAAGCTCTCACAAACATCAAAATTTCAAAGAAGGTATGTAGACATACTCAATGAACTCAACTACGTCAAACTCATCCTCCGTGGAGGTTTTGCTTCCTTTCTTTCTTTGACAACTTCCTGTAGATTTTCCATTGCTTCCTCCTTCTTTGCCAACTCTTAATGCAACTGCATCATCATCTTAGTGAGCCTCTCCTCTTGCCAACTATCCATTTGAATGACCTTGTCTCTCAATTATACAATTTGAACTCTTCTCTTGTCCCAATCAATCATAACAGTTATGAAGGAGTCTTAACTTTCATCAAATTGGTTCTTTAAAAATGGAAGCAATCTTATTGAGGTCTTAAGTTTCTTCTCCATCATTTACATCATATGGTCATCCATCTAGACCTTCTACTTCAAGTGCATGTTCTCTTTTTGAAGTTGAACATTGATGGCCTATAGGTCTTCCAGCCTTTCTCTTTTTACTTTACCCATGTTGAGTTTTCTTTCTCTTCAAAGTATTAGAAATTATGTTGCGATTAATGATTTCAATGGATCTGATACTTTATGATCTATAAATGAGGGACTTATACCCCATTCTCTTCACCAACATGGATACTTTGTGAAAGTTAACTTTATGTTCTCTATTCTTGGTCTTGGGCAATGATGTTAGTCTTTAGAATGGCTAAAAGGTGTATGTTCTCTTTGTGTTTTTGAGTGCAACTACTCTACCAAACTATTTAGGATTGGTGATATGGCGTGTTCTCACTTGTAACATGCACACAACAACCAACGAACAATTCCAATAATAAACAAGATTATAAGTTGGTTTTTCTATCATTATCACTAGGTACATACACAAGGATCATCTATGCTTCTTTACTTAATGCAATTTTGAGTGCAAATTCTTTGTATGTTGATATCAAGCTAAAACTAGATCTCTCGAGATGCTCAAGGTTGAGTCACCATCATGGTTTGATGTGTGTGTGTGTGTGTGTTCAATTCTAATTGTAGTGTTTTGTTTCCAGGCCAATTACTTCACATACACCATGTATTGTAACATGCAATCAACACAAATCAAAATATCTCTCAAGATTCTCAAGGTTGAGTCATCTTCATGATTTGATGTGTGTGTGTGTGTGTGTGTGTGTGTGTGTGTGTGTGTGTGTGTGTGTGTGTGTGTGTGTGTGTTCAATTCTAATTGTAGTAGTTTTTTTCCAAACCAATTACTTCACATACACCATGTATTGTAACATTCAATCAACACAAATCAAAATATCAATGAGAATGAAAGAATCCAACATTTAGTATGGACAACGATATGCATGTAGGTAATACCAAACCCCTTGTCTAAAACATATTCAAAAGAACTATGTTCTACATTTCTATGTCTAATGGAACCCACTCTAGCATAGCAATAACATTCCTAGTGAAATGCAAGATGTAATCTTAGCTCAAATATTCAAATATGTAACCTAACACCTATGCCTTTGTTTAGAATTGACACACTTTACTGTAGACTTTGACTCATGGAACCAATTTCCTTCTCTATGACCAAAACAAATAACACAAGTTGGTGAAATCAATTGCTCTAACAAGTATAAGGGACAATGCTACTTCACTCAATGGAAATGATTAATAGTCAATAAGAAAAACCAATCCTTCACTTCCAAGTTTCATATTCTTACAACCAATCCAATTTATACTCCATTAATTGAACATAAATGAGATGGTAATTAGCTAGAGTATATATGAAATGGAAACTAATTTATAACATATGTGATATGGCTATTACTTAAGATATCAGATTTTGATTCACTAAAACATGAATAAGATTACAATTGCTTAATTCATATATATGAAATGGATTCAAAAGAAAGTGATGAATAAGATGATCTCCACCATATCCAATATATTGAACCTTGCTATGCCCAAACAAAAAGGTATACAAAACAATGCCAAATTGTGGAAGGAAGAGAGCTTAAGAATCATTTATGATTCCATTGGCCATTTCCTAAATGGATCAATCTGTTAGGAAATGAGGAACACTTCCACACTAAACCTAGTAGAAGAGAGAAAAAAAAGATTTAAACAAGAAAGTAAATGACAAAGCAAACACACAATACACATAGATTTTACCCTAGAAACCCAAACAGGAAAACCAACATTCCTTGAGCATTCTTCTCTCTTGTAGTATTATTCATTCAGAATAAAAGGTTACACGCCTAACGTTGGTCTACACCTAAGACACAATCAACATCGTACCTTCTTGTCTTACACAAGAACAACCTTGTATCCAATTTGTCTTACATCAGCATGACCAACAACCTCTAAATTATCGATTATCGATTATCTTTTATAGCATTGCAACATGCCTTCTTTATAGGCTTTATAGTAGGAAAAACCCTAAAGAAAAGGCGTCCAAAGAAGATAATAGATCCACACAGATAATTCACTACAAATATTGCAAATCTCAGGATTCTATTGCAGTCGACTACCAAGTCGGATTACCGGTTGACCTTCATTCAGTCTTCAGTCACTTACCACACGTCCGCCTGTCGACCTCTTGTCGGTTGACCTCTTCGACTTGTTGTTGATGTCTTTGACTCCGACTTTACTCGGTCGAACCACCTCGACCTTCGACTTTCTATTAATGTCTTCAACTTCGAATTTACTCGGTCGAACCACCTCGACCTTCGACTTCAAATTTACCCGGTCGAACACATCAACCTTTGTCTTGATGTCGATTCCTTCGACTTCGACTGTCATTCAATCCACCTCGAATAGACTTTCACTGCAAAGAATATAAAAACTCAGCACAATCCAACACTTAGCTTCTTATTCAAGGATATTGTAGACATCCAACCAACCTCTCACTCTCCCAGCTACCTTATTTGACTTAGAGGAGATGCAACATGGCCTACTAGCTTGTGTATGGCTACCTGTGACTTCCAACCAACTCTAAAGATGCAATTCTAGCTAGGGACAATGCATACGACCCTCTAGTTAAAAGGCTTGGTTAAATGTGGTTGTCCAACAACCAATGATATCTTGTAAACTTTTAATTTCTAGCTAGTTGCCTCCTCCAAACTATTAATTTCCATCCAATGATCTCCTCAGACAAGTAATTGTTGGTATTCAAGGACAAAATTAGAATCTTGGTTACACTATTACAATAACCCTTTCCTAAGAGCCCTTGATCTTAATGTTATGAGTGTAATGGATGATGGGTTTTGTTCATTGTTGGTGTTCTTCAAAATACTAACAAAGAATGAAATTATAAAGAAAATCCATAGAACTACTACTAGAATGGATTCTCACACTATCAAAATAAACACATGCAACAATTATATATAAATAAGAGCAATGTATCAAATACATGTAATATATTTTCATTGCACATAAAATCTATCACATAATGGACAAAATGATTTTTTACCTTGGAAACCCAAATGGGAAAGCCAACATTCAATGGTTGCTCAATTCTCTTATTCTTGCAATCTCTAGAACAATGTAGCTCATGGCTCTCTATGCATCTTCCTCTCTTGGTTAGCACTAGAAAAAAAACCTTTGAGAGTGAAATTACAAGAAGATGTATGAGAGATAAGGGGTAATGGGAAGGCCAAGATATTGACCTTTCAATTCCCATTCCTCTCTCTATTTTCGTCTCCTACTTTCATTTTTCGATTTTATTTAATTTTTTTCTTCTTTTTTGTGTCATTAATCTCTAAAATTTACATTGTCCCTTCTATTTTTCTTACCCTCATTAATTTTCAAATTGCACTTAAGCATTGATTCTTACAACCATTTCTTGTTCGAATTCATTTCAAATCAGACTTCGGAGAGAGTGTTATATTTTCTCTTCACGCTATGCACACCATGTCATAAATAAGGTACAAGGCTCAAGGCATAAGGAAAAGGAGAAAGATATGTGGAGCAAGCATGCAGAGAATGAGACATGCTTTCCTTTGCATGGATACTTCCTTGTAATAGAAGAAGCAAGTGCACAAGACTAGAACGTTGTTTTTTAGCTCACGAGAAACATGACCAMCCATAGCATTGACATGGGGCTCCTTCGAACAATCATTCAGTGCCATGTGGTAATGYGWGTAAAACAAAAAATGGTCAAATTTAACATAATGTGAATCAATGGGTCAACACCTCAAGMACYGTAATTGTTTCTTTGGAAATRGTTCCAAACATCTTTAGCCTTTCATGTACCCTTGAGCAAYGAGAATAAAGGGKATGGTGCATATGGAAGAGGGGTTTTACTAYTGGGAGAAAAATGTATCATTAGTAGTTCCCATTGTAACAGAGGAGATAACCTATTAACCATAGGTTGGGTTGACACCAGAATTGCAGTGTGCAAATCTTTCTGAGATCAACTTGTAGAAATTATACAATATGTATGTATATCTTGGATTCACCCGATCTAACAATGTTCTAAAGTTAAATACTGAATCACTTCTACAAATCTTTGCGGAATTAAAAAACACAATCTCCAATCACATAAGCATGAAGAAAGATCAATCACACACTACACAAATAATTTCCCGAGGAAAGATTACAGCTAAAAACCCCACTATCTTCTATTGTATATTATATCATGTATCATGAAACAATTACATACAAAACTCTTTTCACAAGATCCCTCAGTACATAAACTAATTGTCTTACACTATCATATGAAAATTGGCAAATCCCTTAGCCAATTTACTGTCTCCTGACAACCTGCCTTCACTACGCAATCACTGTTGAATGCAATGCTTGAAAAATGCAATCTTGCCTACCTTGAATGCGCAAGTATCATGGGCACATCCAATGTGTGTTTGCCTGCATGTGTGCAAGCGAATAATGTCACAACTGATAGTCAAGTTCCCTTTCACCTAGAACTCAACTGGGTCTCCATTGGATTTGACATGCATGCAACTAATAATAGTAAATCCTCAGTTGCATGTGAGATTACTGATTGTGAATTAAATAATATTTAATTCACTGAATCTCTCACTAGTGTATCTTCAGTTACAACTAGCACAGCTGAGTTAAATTGTTTACAACTTGCACCAACTCATGCACCATTGCACTTCAAACTCTGTTACAACTAGAATTACTCTACATGTCCCACCAACCAACCTCTAACTCGAAATTCACTTAGCTAACTGATTTACCACTTCAGTTAACTATTTCAAGTCCACATTGAGAATAGATTACAATTTAATGTCCATCTAAATTAAGGGATAATAAAAATAGACATGCACCCAAAAGTGGGTGTTGAATCTTCTGGTTAAATCTCAACACAACTTGGACCAAAGTCAATTCTTTGGTCATGGTTATCATAGAGTTCTGATTGTATTGAATGCATTTTTCACTATACCATAAATTGTATTTATTATTATTGATATCCAGAGAACCTTGTATATTGTAAAAACACAATTTATAATAAAAACTAAAATAAGATACCAAAACCAATGAATAAGTGTAAAAATCCATTGTCTAAAAAAATCTTCTTGTCTAACATATAATTCAGTGTACACATACATCATATTTCTCCATAATATAACGATTAGCATGACACTCAACACTTCATTTTTATCAACCCTTGTCCTATCCTTATAGCGATTTCTATGATTTCTCTATAAGCTCTCAAAAACATCAAAAGTTCAAAGAAGGTATGTAAACATACTCAATAAACTCAACCACCCCAAATGAAACATTGCATTGAACCTCTCTATATGTAAACAACATCATATAATAATAAGTGGAAACATCAAAAGTTCAAAGAAGATATGTAGACATACTCAATGAACTCAACCACCCCAAATGAAACATTGCATTGAACCTCTCTGTATGTAAACAACATCATATAATAATAAGTGGAAACATCAAAAGTTCAAAAAAGGTATGTAGACATACTCAATGAACTCAACCACCCCAAATAAAACATTGCATTGAACCTCTCTGTATGTAAACAACATCATATAATAATAAGTGGAAACATCAAAAGTTCAAAGAAGGTATGTAGACATACTCAATGAACTCAACCACCCCAAATGAAACATTGCATTGAACCTCTGTATGTAAACAACATCATATAATAATAAGTGGATTGAAAAGAAAACAACATCATATAATAATAAGTGGATTGAAAAGAGGCCTGTGTTGCATAACAACGTATTTGTTTTTAAAATATATGGAGTTTTTGAAACGTTTAAAGTTTAGAATAAACACTCCACTTTTGAAACGTTTAAAGTTTAAAGTAAACACTTCACTCATCAACAAAAACTATTAAAACATGAAATATAAAAAAAGTAGAAAAAAAATGTAGAGTAAAAAATTAAAAAAAAAAATAAGCTACTCTTTCATTATTTTAACTCTGAACTTTTGAAACGACCAAATCTCTTTTCATCATTTTAACTATGAACTTTTCAAACGACCATTTTAACGCTGAACTTTTCAAACGACCGAATCTATTTGAGACAATCCTCTCCATGGAGGTTTAGACATATAATAGTTAAATGTGATAATTATTTTTATCCAATGGAAATATTTATTGAAAAAACTGTCTTCGTAACATAGCCAATTGAGCCTCAGTGCTTCACTCACTCCTCTGGTTTCTGTCAGCGAGACATTTTCCGCTGGGTTAGATGGAGTGGGTAGCAATGCTTATGCCTTGGTCATATGGGTCCTCGCAAAACTAACCAAACAATTGTCTACGTGGCAAATAGAGAGCGTATCAAACTGAAGTCGTGATTTTTGACGATCACAAAAGCGTGCAAAGGGCGTCGCTGGAAGATAGCCCACATCCACGTCAAACTCATCCTCCGTGGCGTGATTGCCGTGCGCGACAATAAACAATATTTACGTGAACGTAACGTGCGTTGACATTTGGTTCCACACTTCTCTCAACTCCGATATTATATATTATACGGGTGGAAACATAAGTAATCTGAGTCTCGATCACGGCTTTTTCACTTTCAAGCAAATTATCCGTTTTTTTTGTTTTTTTTTTTGTTTTTTTTAATGAAATTGAATTCGGTTAAATTTTCAGGAGTAGTTTGAGTTTTATATAATTAATGTTTTATGGGTTAGATTTTCGAGAATAATTTAAATTTTACACGATCAATATTTCATGTATTTTAAAATCTTATATCAAAGATTTTGTCCCGTTTTAAACTTCATAAATCGATCAGATTTATGGATTGATCAAAAATTTAAAACCACATTACCTTAAAAAAACAAAAACACTAGGGAAAGAAGATTACTACCAAGTTAATCTACCCATCAAGATAGAGATGAAAATGACTTATGATTACCACAAATTTTACCACAGGCACGTGATGTTCACAAATTTTACCACACGCACGTGATGTTGACATAATTCTCGAATTACTTTGACTCGATATTCTGTTTGATAATTTGGATTGTTTTTCACGTGAACAACCACGGGTTACGTAGCATGTTACATAACATCAATTATGGAGGGGAAGTTTGTGCGTATATTTTTTATGAGATAAGATATTATTTGGGAATATTATCTTCATTAATTTTACTTTGTCATTTTTAATTTTCAATGGTTCAAGACATTAAAATATTTAGTAGGAATCGAAATCTATAGCTTTATTTTTTGTATTTTAAAAAAGAAGAAGTTTGTTTAATTGTACATATTGAAGAAATAACAAAAGACAAAACTGTAATGCAGGAATATATTATTGTTCGTTTTGTCTTTTGTGACATTGGTTTTGTATTTGTGTTACATCAGTGTTGAGTGGAGTTTGTGGGTGTTGTTCATTTCCGGTTTACTGCGTTTGAGTGCCCCCAGATTCTTTTGGGTAATGTGGTTGTTGTTCATACCCGGTTTACTGCGTTTGGGTGCCCCCAGATTCATTTGGGTATTGTGGGCGTTGTTCATACCCGGTTTACTGCATTTGGGTACCGCCAGATTCAGAGAGATTCTAGATGTATGTGAGTGGGTATATGTAACCCTGGCACAGAGGGGCAGGCAAGTCATTGTTCTAACGTTCTAGGAAGGGTTCCTGCTTTTGTAGCATTGATTGAAGAAGGGTGTTATAGCATTGATGGAAGAAGTGGTTTTTATCCATGGAGAGGATGTTTTAGTGGTTTTGGGGATTGTTTTTAGGGAGGAAAAATTGGTGTCTGTTAGCTAGTTTTGGGGTAGAATTGAACAAAGTTTTGTGTACTTGTTGGTGTACAGGTATTGGAGTAGATTGATATTGGGGCAGGTTTTTTTGTCATTTTTCTTATTGTCAGTGTTAATGATCGGACACAAGCTTGTGAAGTTGTGGAATGATTTTAAGCCTTGCCAACAAGAAGTTTTGAAAATGCACGTTTGAAGTGAGGAAGT
>JASDQU010737042.1:46275-63474 GCA_032191745.1 Picea mariana | reverse complement strand
ACAGGTCTGTTATAATTATGAGACGTTTGCTTTAAATCTTTGAGAATCAAAGTGAATTGATTATAATTTCCCTTTCTCCAGAGGTAGTCTCATTCTCTGTTTGCTGATTATTGCAGAGGTGACAAAGCATTCTGCAGCGTGGAATGCCGCTCCCAACAGATTTTGATGGATGATGAAATGTTGTTACCAACAGATTTTGATGGATGAACGAATGGAACCATTTCCTGGTTCTCCTCCATCTTCATCGTGTGCTGCTTCAGAATATGATAGGCGTGAGAAGTGTCCATTATGAGAGGAGCAAGGAAAGGCGTTTCAATGTATATATTGTTTGCATCAGAGGAGCTGTAGGAAAATACACGAAGGAAAGCGAAGGGCAGGTGCTGGGCATGGCTGGGCTTGCTTTTTTGAGATATACTAATAGGATTTTTGAGGCATATTAATAGGGAGAGGGTACGTGAAAACATCTAATACGTTGGCCGAATTCCCATCTCTTACTCCCTCAAATAAATCCATTTTAAGTAGATGTTTAAATATTGCTAGAAGCGGTACATGTTTATTAATGTTTGGTTTATTATGGTGAGGCTCTAAGGTAGGAAACTTCTATGATAGAAGCTCACCACTTCTTGGGTTTAGGGAAGTTTTGGTCCTTGCTAAGTCGTAAATTTTTGCTAGTATTGGTTTGATTAGGTGCTAGTGTTGTATAGGACTTGTATGTGGTATACAAATAATGTCAATATGCAATCTTATTTATAAATTGCATTGAGTTTACTTATTGAGATATCTATTTTAAATAGAAATGTAAGTCTATATATATATATATATATATATATATATTTGGTAATTATCATAGGAATCTGACTATGCAATTGTTGGTAAAATGACAATTTCTAGAGCACTCAAATTGTACAATCTCAACCTCAATTGGAGTGATCCTTCTAAATTTCTAAACAAATATGCTACTTTATGTGAATTTAACAAGTTCTTTTCCCTTTGAGTGGATGTTATTTTTGGGAAATCTTTATCCAATCCATGTTACTTCACACAACAACTATTATAATTGCAAATCCTTATTATATTTCACCAAAACTTACATAGTTGCATGGGACTTATATGTGGTTCTCAACTTTTATATGTCACAATTTTTGTCATTCTGCGATCAAAGTTATGCATTACATTGAAATTGTATATCAGATAAGAATCCAAAGCTTTGTGATTCACATGGTTGTATCAAAGGAATTTGCGCTTTGACAAAAGTAAAGTTGACCTTTGCTTAAAGGATTTAAATAGTAAATTAAATCTCCTAACTTATAAGGACAACATTGAAGAACTCTAATTTTACAACTACCCTTTCCACTTCTATTAACAAGTTCTCTTTTGAGGTGTCCTATAAAAAGAATAATAGAACGACCAACCCTTGGTATGATAAAGAATGTAAAATTGCTAGGAAAGTCATTAGGGATGCTTCTAATGAGTCCTTAAAACTCAATAAGATCAATACGTACAAAGCCCTACTTCAAAGGAAAAAATGGTACTATATCAATAAAAGGCAAGAGCAACTTTCACAACTATATAAGCTAGATCCTAAGAACTTCTGGAGCCAAATTCTAAACCGCAATACTAAAGAAAATAATAGGATTCCCTTAAGGGACTAGAATTCCTACCTTAAAAGTCTTTACAAGTTCCCTATTGCCATGGACAACATTTCTATTGTCCCTACAAAGGAAAAAGTTTCTTCTTTAGATGACATAGAGTTTGGGGTTAAGCGACTTCAAATGGGAAAGGTAAGGACATTGAAGACTACTAAGCTTAAATTTTTAAAATCAAAGGGCCTATCCTTATCCCTCACATACACAAGCTCTTCAATTTAGCAGTCAAGTAGGGCTTCCCTAAACCCTGTACACAAAGCCTCATTGTTCCTATTTTTAAAAATGGGGATAGAAACATTCCCTCTAATTATAGGACCATTATGAATAGCTTGATTTTAACCAAGCTTTATGGAATTATTTTGGAAAAGAAGATTAGCCTTTGGCTAGAAAGTCACAGTAAAAGAGTTAAAGGCCAGGTCGGGTTTAGGAAATATCATTTAATTGTGGACCATATTGTTACTTTTAGGATCATTGCAGAGGAGTTAATACTAAAACCAATCTTTTTTTTTGTTTTGTTGACTTTAGAAAAGATTTTGACATGGTTCCTAAGAAAAACCTTTGGAATAGGTTGGAAGAGATAAAAGTGCCTCTCAAATTGAGGGCTTCTACAATAAGGATGTATGAGAATGTTATTTCTAAGTTTAAAAACATTGAGGGATCATTAAAAGAGATTAACTGCAATATTGGAGCCAAACAAGGTTGTCCCTTGTCCCCTGCCCTTTTTGGCATATACATTAACAAGTTAGAAGATTTCTTGGAAAAAGCAGGTTGTGTCAGCCCTACTCTCATTGGTATAGTCATCAATCTTCTTCTTTATGTCGATGATATTGTTATTATGGAAAAGAGTCCCCATGATCTTGAAAACCAACTAAGAATCCTCAAAGATTTTTTCTCCAATATGGGTATGACTGTTAATACTGATAAGACTAAGGTCATGATTATTAAATCCAATAAGATCACTTATGATACCTTTGTATATGACAACAACAACTTGGAGGAAGTGACTTCATAAAAATATCTTGGAACTGATATTCACCACAAGCTCAACTGGAATAATAGCTTTGAGAAAATGATTATTGGGGGATGGAAAGCTTATTATGGGCTTGAAAACAATTGTAAATAAGTTGATCTTTAGAGTTGGGATAAGAAGAAACTCATCTTTGAGACTCTTGTTACACATGTTATTATTTATAGATGTGAAGTCTAGGGCTCTAGTATCTCCCGTGAATCCTGGAGAAAGATAGAGAAAATATAAAAGAATTGGATAACCTATAATCTCAAAATTAAAGGAAATACACCCTATCCCATCCTCTTCTTAGAAACAAGTCTCTCCCCCATTCAGAGCATGGCGATGACTAGATACCTAATGTATAAGAACTAATTAAACAACATGGAAGACAAGAAGCTTCCTAAAATTTCTTCAAAATCGAGTCGTAACCACCATCGAATCAAGCGAGGATGGCATAAAGATGCCCTGTCTTGGCTAAACTATTGGGGAATCATGGAAGACACCATTTTGCAGAATAAAGATACTATTAAAAAAATCGTGGAATCAAAATTTAAGGAGAAAATGTGGTGTGATAAAGAGTTAGAGGAAAATAGAAAATTAAGGTATTATAAGGATGTAATCAACCCTAATCTAGAAGATCAAAATTATCTATCTGTTTTTCCAAGTGTAAAGAAAAAAATAAGCATTGCTAAGATAAGAACAAATTCTCACGAGCTCCATAGTGAAATTGAGCGTTGATCAATTCCTAAAATGCCATGGGATGAAATAGTGTGTCACCTTTGTGACATTAAGAAGGTTGAAGATGAAAATCAATTTCTCTGAGATTGTTCAGCCTATACCCAGATTAGATCTTATTTTCAAAATATTTGTCACACTACCAACCTTCGTAACCTCTTAACTCAACAAAACTATGGTGATCTTGGAAAGCTTCTCTTAATGTTTTTCGAGCATAGAAACAAAATTCTAAAGAATCGCAAGTAATCACTTACCCTCTTAAGGTCTAATAGACCAATTCAGTCTTAGTGGACATTAATCATCATCATCATCATCATCATCATCATTATTGAGAGTAGGGATTTCCTCTACACTCTAGTATGGGGGAGATGTCACGTAAAGTTATGTGACAACAACAAAAGATTAAATAAAAATTAAATAACTACATATGTGGTGAAAAAATCTAAAAAATTAAATAAGCATAGATCTGTATTAAACACAGATCTATCAAGCACCCTGAGAGGTATCAAATTTCTTAAACTGTAATTTATTTCTTGTTTAATATGAAGGAATTAATACGTGACATGGAATCAAAAGATTAAAAAAAATACACCTTTAGAAATTTGATTATCTTCATGCTTGATAGATTCGGGTTTAAAATGGATCTAAATTGGTTAAATTAAAGTGTGGTGTTCCCTTGGCATGTCAAAGAAGTTCAAATTCTAAGGGGTTAGTGGTTGTAACCAATGTTGTGTACTTTACTAGTTTTGTGCCGATGGGTTTCTTTGGATCCCTTGGGTTAGGTGCACTAGTCTATGCAAATTAGTTTACTGGGGATGACATTTACAAATGTGGGTAAATATCTATTGGATTTTTTTACTGAAAGAAATATTGTGAAGCTCAAGGCGCGTAGGAAATCATATATGTAAACTAAAGATGCCTTTGTATGGTTGTTGCATCCTTCCGATCAACCTACAAGTAACCCTAAGGAAGCAACCCTCTCTACACATTTATCAATTATTTTTTCAATCCTTGCAACATAATATATGGATGCCCTCCCAAATACCTCTAAGATAATTGATATGTCATTGCACATTCTACCTCTCTTTACATTATACAAATAAACATTTTTTTTCCATTAACCCTTTTAATAGCTCTCCAGCACTAACATACAACATGAAACTATATTCAATTTGATCCCACTGTAGATTCCACTCTTTGCACATTGCTAATGAGCTATGCCATCATATCATAATTACAACAGTGTTACAACTTGATAAATCACAAAGTAGGAAATTGTCATGACAAATGAAGTGAGAAAGAAGATGTGATCAAGGGCCACCCAATTCCTTTTTATCTTTCATAAAAATTTTTTTACAAAGAATTGTATCACTATAATATTATTCCCTCAACTCTTTCCACATCATTATGTAATTTTTTCACATTTAGTGTAAGAAAACATAAATTGGGCATTTGGTATCCATGACTCACTATTTGCAATAATGGAGAAGGTTAAGAATTCGAATCATTACACTATAATGTTACTAAATATTTTAAATTAAAATGAAAATATAGTGGTATAATGTTACTAAATAGTTTAGATTAAAATGAAATAATATAGTGGTAATAGAGGGACTAGGTACATTGTTTCTTATGTGCCAACGATTTAAGTGTAGATTGAAAATTTTTAAACAATATTATTAAAATAAAAAATATAATTGTGATATATTACCCTTCAATCTTGTCATCTTTCCTACATTCAATGGTCTACAAATTATATCACTTGTTTGGGTACTTTTGTTAAAACATTGAGTGATATGACTTTGATCTACAAATTTTTATGGTGATATATTCTCAACCTTGTTCCTTTGGAAGTTAGCATTGTTAAGTGAAAACCAATCTTGAATTGTAAATTTTGATGTTGTTTAATATTAAATTAAAATTTATTTGGAAGTTAGCATTGTTAGGTGAAAACCAATCTTGAATTGATTGTAAATTTGATGTTGCTTAGCATTAAATTAAAATTGAAATTTTATTTCATATTTAGAAATGTCACAAAAATATTGTGTTCACACAAAGCTATTATTGACCTCAATCATTCATGCTAATTGTTTGATTACTGAGAGGTGGCTCATGTAGAATAAATTGTGTACGATTAGATCCCTCTCCCACCGTATCAACGATTACTATCACAATAGTCTATACAAGGATTTGAGCAACATAGAAGCTATTGGGGCCGTATCACTGACTACTATCACGATAGTCTATATAAGGGTTTGACCAACATAGAAGTTATTGGGAAGGTTGATAGCTATGAGATAGTAGATGTTAGGGACCTAACTTCCCTAACCCTTCATGTAGATAGAATAATATATTTTCCATGTAATATGTAAAGATAAGATCTTTATTTTTTTATTTCCATAAAAAAAGAATAAACATATCAAATGACTAAAAAAGAGTAATCTTTAACCAAATACCCTAAAACTAAAACTAGAAGAGCTAATCATACATAACTTTTACCTTAATCCTTAAATTAAGCCTATTACCCATGTTACCATAATCTCTAGAAAAGAATAAATCCTAAATGCATGCAAATTTATGTTGTAAGTGGAAGTACAATACAATAACTCTTTGGTAGGAGAAAATATGAATCTCCATCGTCTTTAATTATAAAATTAATACATCATTTTATAAATTTAACACCATTATTTAATTTAATATCATACAAAAGTTTGAAAATATTGAGTGAAATAGTGTATGGTTTATGAATGATCCAAATTATTCAAAAGTAGATACACCAATATGCTATTTTATTTGTTTCCTTAAGGGATTCCATTTGTTATGTCTCTTTCCAATATATTATATTGTCTGTAATGGTATCTTTTTAGTCTATCAATGTTTGGTATGATTATTAGGTCACATAGCATATAGTGTTTCCCCATAGTAATCCTATAACACCATGTTTTCCCCAATTTGTAATTAATCATAGAATATGAATTACCATGCTAATGTATGAGAAAAATGTAAATGTATTATTGTTTGAGTTGCCAATAACTGATTGTGGGGGTGAAGACTTGAAAGTACTAGCCATGATATCACTAGATGAAGAATGTGAAAACTGTAAGAGAGGGTTCATGTATCAAATAACAAATCTCCCTTGATAAGGATGACAAACCTCCTTTGAATCCCAAGGAAATAAAACCAGTCAATGAAGAAAGGACCGGTGGTTGAATCACCAACCACCCCCATGAATGGAAACATGGGCTGTCAATTCGAAGTACCACAAGGACTTGCAGAACTAAGCTTCCTTCTGACAGAAGGAACAGGATAGGTCGGCAAAAACCTCCCAAGGTAAGAGGGACACACACACGGGAGAGGAGACACCAAACACTAGATGAGGAGGGAAGAAGCTCACAAGGGAGAAGCGTGAAGATCTCTAGGGAATCACAAACAGAAGGCCGCGAGCTTGATGCCAAAGAGAATCTAAGAAACCTCGCCGAGGCCACAACCGAGTGAGAAAGCTCCGAGTTGCAGAAAACAGGACCCGAACAGAAGCTGAAACAGAGAGAGAACCCTCGAGAACTGTAAGAATTCCCTGGTGATATCATGGCTTGGCACAGGGGTGGCCAGAGTGCTAAGAATGAATGCCTTTGTGCCTATGGTCGGGTGGAAGGACAAACACCTATAGTCAGTTGGTTGGCGGCAACCTGTAATAGATAAGCATTTTCTTACTCTGTGTAATTTAGTTGTAACTGGGCATGAATTTGGTTATACTGTGTATGTTTCAAGAATTGTGCTTGATTTATGAACGAATATACTGTGTCTCTTTCCTTACTGCTTGGCTGTATGATTAAGCCAGTAAGAGATTATATGGATAGGACATGATTGGTACTCGTAAATGATTGTGTCCTGTGGCGGCTTGAGTTAGAGCCACGAACTATGAGTTCGTCGACCTTAGGCATAGTCTCATGTACACATGCCAACCTTCCTAGTCATCTAGAGTCCCTTGGAGGACGAATTCTATTAAGATCAGGAGAGGTAGTGTAGTTATGCATACGCTCCCTACGAGGCAAGTAGAGACCGAGACTCACTCAAGTCCTAGACTTGATGAATGAGCATCAGGGGTGCGCGGAAGACTCTTCTAAGAGTCAAGCCCAGGAGAAAGAGCGCAAAGCTCTTAATTCCTTCATAGCTGAGAAAGCTCAAGAGAGACAACACTTTTCATAAGTGCTGACGAGACCCAATAGCTGGCTTGCAGTAGAAGATCAAAGGCTGATACCTTTGAGACTTTGAAATCTTCCAAGGAAAAAGGAAGAAAGCGTGAGCTCAGGGAGGAGCTACAACTACCGTCAGATCTCGCGTGGATAGCCGATAGCCATCGGATCCAGGAGAAGCTGCACGAGGTTTAAGCCTCACATACACAAAGGTGAGGACTCGTCAAAGTCCCGAAAAGATCAGGACCATCCATTTCATAGGACACGTGGCAAAGATCCGAACCCATCAGGGTTTCGGATACCGGAAGGTTGACGGACTAAAATCATGGAGTCACTGCATCGCGAACCCCCGGTTTGCGAAATCCCGATACAAGAGTGGAGCCATCAGATTTTTGTATTTCGGCTATTCGGAGTTCGGGATGTAGAGGAGGTTGTGGTCTTGGTTCCGAGAGTTTCAAACTCCCGGTACGCGAAACAGCGAAAGCATCGGGACCGTCCATTTCAAAGGACACGTGGCAGAAATCCGAACCCATCGAGGTTTTGGATACCGGAAGGATGAGGGACCAATAGTTTGGTCACAGCGGATTCGTGAAATCGCAAATCCCGAAGTCCCAAAAGGTGCACGTGGTGGAGGTTTCAAGGAAATCCCCGAAAGGAGGTTTCGGTAATTCGAATACCGGGAGGATGAGGGACCAAGAGTTTGGTCACGGCAGATTTGCGAAATCGCAAATCCCGAAGTCCCGAAAGGTGCACGAGGTGGAGATTTTAGGGAAATCCCTGAAAGAAGGTTTCGGTAATTCGGTTATCGGGAAAACAAGAGGTAAGGGTTCTGAACTCTTGACCCATAAAATCTCGAAGGAATCTGAGCCGTTGGATTAGGGGAGACTTTGAGCCATTGATCTCGCTCAGGAGAAGGAGGACCGGAATTTCGGGATTCGGTATTTCGGTACTTCGGATACCGGGGTTCGGGATTTTGGAAGTTCCGAGGACAAGGAACCGGGGCGCTTTGCGTTGAAACTCCAAAAGTCACAAAACACGACGTATTGTTGGAGTGGAGCTGCGGTCTCAAGATTTCAGAAGTTCGGCATTTCGGGTTTGCAGATGCCTAGTTTGGTTGGCCTGTGGCCATAACCTACGATCACATGGAGGTGGACAAGGGAGGAACTAGCCTGCACTAGGCCCCCGTAGAATTTCGGGGATTCTATCTCGTGAAGAAGAGCGGAAATTTTATTATGTCATAGTGGGTGTGTGACAAATTGGCATCAGAGCATGGTTACAACACTTGGCCTGCTTGGGCTCATGTACAAGCCGCGTAAAGAGACATTGTTATCTGCATTTTCTCTTTAAGAAGAAGGACCACATAATGAAACTGTAATTTGGGAGTTTCTTTAACCCCTCTATGGAAATGGTAACTACTCTTATAGGAGTAAGGATGCACTGATCAATATTACTGATAAGACCTGAGTGTGAACAACAGAGGTGGAATAAATTGTGCTATGAAGCTGCATGAGCAAGACAAGGGACATGAACTGAGTTGTTCTGTTACAAAGTGTGACGATGGATACCTACTAAAGCAGGTAGAGTCTCTTGCAATTGAGATGGATGGTTAGGTAAGAATTAAGACCCAAATGAAGAACTCCTTCATGATTCGGGAAATCTGGTGACGACTGGTAGGATCCTTAGAAAGTTATAATTACTGCATTATTAAAAGACTAAACCCTGAGCATATAACTCCTCATGATTGAGAGGATTGATGAAAATATGTAGGGTCAGATTACCTGACCTATAAGGGTTAGAATCGACAACAAGGATAATTTGTTTAAGCAAGATTAAGAGGAGTCCTTTGGGACTGTTGCTAATTCCCAAGAGTGACCCTTGTTGGTTGTTCCCATAAAGAAAGGGTAACGTCCATATGAGTTATGACTAAGAGCTTAGTCCTGTAAGTAACTTAAAAGCTCAGAAGAGATAGCGGGGAAATTTGGTATGCCGAACATGCGTATAGAATCTAGCTTGTGTTAAAGTTTGAAAACTCTGGAGGCTGAGCGCAAAGTATACCAGGAGGAGTAGTGGTTTTAAGTCTTGAGAGGAAACACTTAGAAAAAGTTTCTAAGTTTCGAAGAGTTGAAGCGTTCAAAGATGAAGCACAGAAAAACTGAAGTTCGAAGAAAGAACAAGTATGGAGGATTGAGTGGGGGAAATCCCTCAGAAAAGAATTTTGAATATTGGATAGGATCAAGAGTCAAGATCCATTCAGAAAGAACCGAAATGTTTCGAGTTGTTCGATCTCGGAGAAGTAGCGCACTGGTTAGTTGCGAGGAGATACCGGAATTTTGCAAAACCAAAGGGCTTGGAAGAAGCAATGAGAAATTCGCGAAAAGATCATAGTCGTTGATCAAGGAGCGATCTGGACCATTGATCATCCAGAGAGAATTTCACAATTTCGGGGATCGGGAGAACGGAGGTGAAAGGTCTTTCGACTTCGCGACACGCGAAATCGCGAAATCCCAATACGCGAAACCCCGACAAGATCTGATTTGTCAGATCATGGAAGAATCGGGACTGTCAGATTGAGAATTCTGAAAATTCACAATTTCGGGGATCAAAGGATTCGAGGTTCTTCATAACATAAGTCCCGAAGTCGCGAAACGCGAAATCACAACATAATCACAACCGTTGGTGACCGTTGATCTGATCTGAAATTTCAACATTTCGAGTATCGAGAGTCTGAACAGACGGTGGAATTCTCAGAGAGAGGAATACCGAAATTCCGTGAACCGTTAGATCTAGTTGATCAGCAGAGAAAATAAGGTTTATAACCTCTCATCACTCACAAGCTCAGGAGAAATAGTATCCATTAGATTGGAATCAACGAGAGTCATTGATCTAAAGCTTCAAGGTTTTGTCTATTGGGAAAATAGAAGCGTAGACTTTCCAAAGTCGTGCTAGGTAAATCACCGATTCAATCAAGGCCATTGGTTAGCGGATGGCCTGAATGGTAGATACGGTGTAATTAGACCTTCGGGAGTTAGGAGGTGAGGACTCCGCCAGAATCCCGAAAGGTGGAAAGCCGATATTTGACCAGGACCGTTGATTGGTAGAGAGATCTGGACCATGGGATCCAGGTTGCAGGACCCTCGTGGATCAAAATTTTTGGAAACGGTGGACCCCAGGTTCCGAGCGAAGGGTCATGTGGAATAAAGAGCCGAGAGAACCTTAACCTCAGTCTTTCGGGTTTTCGGATTTCGGGGATCGAGGGACTAGAGTTTCTTGCAACAGGAATCCCGAAATCGCGAATTGCGAAGCGCCTTTTAGTTCGGATCGTAGTCGCCGCCAGTGGTCGTGTGAAGAGGAGGTGTGATCTAGTATGATGAATACTTAGCTGTGTTTAATTATACTTGAGTGCATGAGTTTAATGAATTATTAAGCTTCATAATAGGAAGTCTGATGTTCATACCGGTAAGGTATGAATGATATGAAACGTGCAAGCAATGCACATGTATGATGTAAGAATATAAGCATACTAGAGACCCAATATGATTGCCCTGATGAGTGAAACGTGAAGCAAGTATTGCTCTTGTCCAAATTGAATGAATACTATGGAGGCATAGCTGACTCCATTCTGGGGAGTCATGAAAGTTCTGTTCCAAATAATAGCCCGAGGGGAATGTATTCCATTTCCTCAGGAAGTACCAATATAATTAGATGAAAGGGTAAATGAGCAAAGATGCTCTCTTGTCATAACACGAGACAAATGATTACACCTTTGAGCATCACATGAGAAGGATTGTGAACGAATCTGAATTGATTGATCTTAACAGTAAAGATGCATGTTTATATTCCTTAAGGGGAATATTTAGTAAAAAGCTAAAGGTAACTCAAGGTTGAGGCCATCACAAATAGTGATGGATATGCAACAAGGAAGTTGCATGCCGAAGGAGCTCCCAGTGGAGGAACTGTGTAAGGACTATGTTAGAAGAATAGAGTCACAACCCTAATAATTGTTGAAGGTTGGACAATGCGTTGCAAGGCCTGTCCATATATGAGAATCCTAGATTTCATTTTTTAATAGAAGAAACATTTGATGATGTTTATGAGTTCGAATGTTATGATACATTCATTCGGTTTAATATGACGACTAATGTAATTGTGGCTATGATGATGCATGTTGTGTATAGAAATGAATTGGAGTTATTGGGGAAGACAGTTGCCAATGATGAGCAACCTTAATCAAAGGATGACTATGAGAAGGTTCTTGTGGAATGATTATTGAAGGGACTTTAAAAGTCCCCATGGAGCACCACTAATGGGATAATATCAGAGAGAGAGTGCTAGCAGCCAAGAACCGATATAAAGATATTCGTGCCTGTGTGGCACAAGATATGAAGGGATTTGGTAAGAACCCCTTCTGAAATATTTTATTGTCTTAGTGTTATGCATAAACTTGAAAGGCAGTTGTATGCCTTGGATACCCAAGTAAGGTATGATTCGGGAAGGAGAACCTGAATAGTGGAGGTATGAACCTCTGGTAGTAAACAATGTTTATAGCCATTGGAAGAATTCATGAATTGATATGTCATGAATGCATTGACAATCAAGGAATGCGTAAAGACATACATGTGAAAATTTTGAGTTCGTGTGTATTGATTTGGGATTGTGATCGCTCTATAGCCGGCAGTATGGTCCTACTGTAAGAATGAAAGAAAATGAATAAACCATATAAGGAAAAGGTTGGTTAACTTCCAACACCCCATGGCCAAGAACCGGTCATAAAGTGTGACGAACTCGAAAAACAATGCAAGAATGTATTGGGTATGAATGTGGTCATGGATATTGGCACAATTGTTAAAACCCTTTTTAAATGTTGAATTACGTTTTGAAAAGTTTGGTATGTTGAGATGAAACTAACAATTCTTTGGTATGTTAAAACCGATTGCTTGCTGAGCCAAACTGCAAGGGATGGTATTTACCTTTTTGAGAAAATAATTTAATTGTTAAGTATGCACAATTCTGAAATTGTTGTGACGATGATGTAAAGGTGCAATAAAATGTATATGCATGGAAAAGCTAACAAGTTGTTTGGCCGATTGAAGTGGAAAGTGCAGGTAGCAAAGGGGTCTTGGATATGGCGGCATTGTAAACCCATTGGTTGTTAATATTTGTTATATGACCATGGAAGCACCCTCAACCATCCATCCTTGTTTGTATCCCCTAATCGAACCTATGTTTTGAATTGACGCGTGGAAACCACTATATCCGTTGGATCGATTCGACGACCATCAAAATGTTTTCCATCGTCCTCTAAAATTTCCTGGCCTGTGACATCCAGGAAAGGATTCAAACACATAACCATCCAAACAAAAGCGACCTACGCAGCTCACGTTTCCACTGCGAAACATCTGGAACACATATCATCAATGGCCGTCGGAGCCTCCATTGATCATGATCATGCCTGAGGATCAGAAGATCGTCCTCGCCATGGCGGCTTTAACAGCTAGAAAATTGAACTGGACTCTCATCATGCCCAACCTCAGTGCCTCGCTCTTCTATGAAGAGATCGATCATCTGGAGCCCTTGGATTTCGATCACCTCTTCTCCCTCCATCGTTTCAATTCTCTCTGGTGCGGCTTCGTTCGCATAAGCCGCATGAAGTCGGGCATGTTTTTCGATGTTTTTGCTGTGGCCAAGGGGAACGGGCGAAGATGGCCGACGGAGAGGGATATGGCGCAGCTGGAAGAATGCAGCACCGCTCACTGTAAAAACACATCATACCTACATGGCACTTAACCCTCCAATTCTATCACCCCTTCTCCCATCCTTGTAGTGAATTGTATTATTGCTCTTGTATATATGTACTTATCATACTAACGCAAAGCATATCAACGCCAAGTTGATTTTATTCCCAATGCTTGACTTGACAATGGTATCAGAACCAAACTCCATGAATTCTCATGAGCGTATAGAAACGCCTCCCGTCTGCTCATCTAACCTTTTCCATCTATGTCATCTCGCAGTCTGACTCTGTGGGAATTCTCTGCCATATTCTCTCTGGTTTTCCCTGGCGTTAGGTTTCCATGACCAGAATCCGTCGACCTAAAAACCCTAACCCTAAATCGCACGACGTCGACCTATCTCCTCTCTCCCTGGTTCCTTTCCTCGCACGATTCTCTTGTTTCTCACGAATCCTTCATGCTCACGTCCAACGACTAATAGAATGGAACCCTAATCAAGTTGAAACGCCGACTCGCCACCTCAACCTCGACCTGCCCAGTTCACAGCCCAAGACTGCACTCGATACCTCTCATGCTACCAACCTCTATTCGCCCTCGATATCGGACTGTAATTGTTCGTGGTAATACATTCCTCTATACTAGAAATCGCCTTTTTATCTGCGGGTTAGCTTTCTCCTCGCTGCCCTAAAACGAGAACCCTACACGTCCGCTGTTCTCATATAAACCTAGGCGTCGAGGACTGTAATCGTTCCATGCTGATACGATAGGTATTTTGAAGAAATCTCTTTACAGATTCGTCACCCTCAGCGCCTCCCTACGCCCGTTTATTATTGCTAGGGTTTGCACTATTCCATGACGACTCGACCTTTTATTGCTCATCTGGAATCGCTGGGAATGGACGTCTGAAGTCGGCCTTTTTCAAATCGCAGACATTATTTTTCGCAGAAGTCTGAATGGACGTCTGAAGTCGGCCTTTTCGCAGACATTATTTTTCAAGCTTATTGTTTTCAGAAGACGGCCTTGACGACCTTTGTTGACTTTGGTTCTCCATTTTTAAGTCGCCAAAAACAGTGAGAGAGGATGTACAATCTAATAGGATTCACACCTATTCTTCATGCCTCGGTCTTCACGTTTTCTATAATACTGTAGAGTTGAGCCATAGCATGGCATCTGAACTAGTATAATTGTTTTTGGTATCAAACTATTTGTAGATATTCTGTAGCTCGCGATCTTGAACCGGTTCAAGATCAGTACATAATTTCTTGCATTAAATCTATTTTCTCTAACTTCAATCCTCGTCTTGGTATCCAAGGACACAATATTTTCTAGTGGTAGGATCAAAATGACACTAAACCTTCGGAAGTCATGGTAACTCGTTCTCTATCACCAAAGTTTGTTCCAACAACAAGATAGATATGGGTGTTTTTTGTTCCAACAACATAGTTTTGTCACAAATAAGACTGGGTCCAAATCAAGATTCACTTCAGGATTCCTAGATCCATAACACCAATCTGCAATTTTTCTAAATATTTCGAGGCATATTGAAGACATTTTTAGTGTGAGCGCCTTCACTTACATTCGTGCAATTTCAAGCACCTGTAGATTGAGGGTTCTGTTCATTTTTTGAGTTTGGTGTGCAAGAATGCATTCTCTTGTATCAGTCAGAGTAAGAGAATTCGCCTCTAGACATCATAGAGGAAATAAGAGAAGACACAGGAAGAAGCTTAGAGGAAAGGGAAATCCGACCTTCATTGTAGCCATTGCAGAATGAATGGGTCACATGAAGCCGGCCTTCGACTGCATAGTTACATGGCATAAGATCAAAGAAGACAGAGATAAAACCTTAGACTTGGCTAAAGGTAAAGCACATATACATTATGTTGTTTCCTATTGCAATATAGGAGTAACTGAAGATCTATTTAATACTTCAGTTGCTTCTTGGGGAGATGCATGGATTCTTGACAAACTACCTCTCACATGACATTTCAAAGAGATTTATTCGATTCACATGAAAATTCAAAGAGATTTATTCGAAGAATTCGACGATAATGTAGATGGCGTAGTGTATTTTTAGATAGATCAAGTCTCAAACCTTCATGAATGGGCACCATGAGGCTTAAGTTGCATGGACTCCCAGATTTTCTTATGCACAATGTACTCTATTTTCTAGAGATGCAAAGAAGTTTGATGTCCTTTGTGCACATCAGATAGTGAGGGCCACTCTGTTCATATGTTCAGTGGAAAAGTTGAGATAACGAAGGATTCTGACGACATGGTTGTCATGACTGGAA
This sequence comes from Picea mariana, assembly GCA_032191745.1. Classification (NCBI taxonomy): domain Eukaryota; kingdom Viridiplantae; phylum Streptophyta; class Pinopsida; order Pinales; family Pinaceae; genus Picea; species Picea mariana. The sequence continues at coordinate 47,871 of JASDQU010737042.1, read as the reverse complement.
TAGAAGATGGAAGATTGTTGAAGTTGAATGGAACATCTTCCCATATAGACAGTGATGCATACCTCTCTCATCATGACTTGGGTATAATTCCTTACGGTCTTTTGTGGCATGCTAGATTTGGATATATTAATTATGACAATATTCATTTATTGAGAAATAATGGTGTTTTCCTACCATTCCTAGGAAATTCAAGCAATTGAGAAATAATTGACGTTTCCTCATCACTAGTGGATCATCACGTCATTTCTCCCGAACCCGAGGCCCTTCCAACACCTCCATGGTTCTTAGAGGACTTATCTGAGGATTCACCCCCCAACTCTCCTACTCATTCCCCTACAGATATTTTACACCCAACTACCACGGGTACCCCTCAGTACTTCAATATATGGTTTATGTCAAGTGAACCCTCATCATCTCCTAGCCTTATTCCCCCTCTTCTTCCTCACCAGGGGGCAACCCCACGACAACAGCCATTGCACTCACTCCTCATGACCCCTTGTATTCCCATCACTTCCACTGCGACGAAGAAATACTCAAACATTTAAACCACCCGAACTCTCCCTGGGATGCGCTACACCACCGTGCATTCTTCTCTCCACAGGAAGCCTCCATGCCTCCTAACCAAAACCCCATTTACGCGGTCGAAACCAAGGATTTTATCCCATCAGGGCCTATCGAATGGTTCAAAAACCCCATTCCTGCCCCTGATGCTTTTGAAGAAGGCAACATGGCCAACATTTCCCCAACCATTAAAATCGACATTTCCATCAAAAATGGCATCGTTGAGGAAATCATCATTGGAGTTGCTTGCACTCCTCAGGAAATCACAACATATAAAGCCCTCTTCCAAGAATACCGGGATATTTTTTCCCGGTCATACACAGAAATGCCCGGCCTCGACCCCTCTATCCTCGAACATCGCATCGACACCTAGCCCGACATTACACCAGTTTGTCAAAAACAGTGGCCACTACACCCATCCAAAGCTGCGGCCATCAAAGCTGAAATTGACAAATTACGTGTTGCCAGATTCATTTACTCCATCGCTTATACCTCATGGGTCTCCAACCCTATACCCGTTAACAAAAAATAGGGCACTATCCGCGTTTGCACAGACTTTCCCGATCTCAATCACGCATGTCCCAAAGACAACTTTCCAACACCTTTCATCGATCAAATTATCGATGACTGCGTGGGCCACGAGCCTCTCTCCTTTATGGACGGATTCTCTGGTTATAATCAGATTCAAATTCACCCCGCCGATTAGTATAAAACCGCATTCACTACCCCTTGGGGTACCTTCGCATATCGTGTCATGCCTTTCAGCTTAAAAATGCCGGCACAACTTTCCAACGGGCTATGACATACATCTTTCACGATCTGGCTCATATCATCCTCGCCTACTTGGACGACCTCACAGCTCGATCCAAGAAACGCACCCAACATCTTGTTGATTTACGAATCATCTTTCAACGGTGTCGTCAGTACAACATCCGCTTGAATCCTCTCAAGTGCATGTTCTGTGTCACTACAGGGAGCCTCCTCGGCTTTATCGTTTCCCAAAGAGGTATTACCATGGACCCCCTTAAAGTCCAA